>CM041777.1:3295382-3490138 GCA_023374045.1 Limonium bicolor
CAATGGAGCATATCGAGCTAGTAGTACCTAGCTGGCTAGCTAACTATGTTAGATTTTATACAGTCTTGTCTTATTAATTAGTGTGCATCCACAATTATACTTTATATATTATTTAGAACACAACATAGACTTGCTTTAATTTCTTTCCCTGCCCGCAGATGATTACATTCTACATGTATTGTGCTCATCTTAATTTTCTTGTATATGCTGTTTGCTCATACCATTTGGATCCCGTTTCTAATTTTAAGGAAATTATTAGAAGATTCGAAAGAAACGAAAAAAATGATGCACAACCTAATTAATATCGCAGGTCATCTTTCTTTATTCTCTCTTAGCTAGTAGTGATTCGATCTAACAAAACATATGTACGACGATTGCATAAAAGTAGAAAATGAATCAAATTTAACAAGGAGATCGATACACTCTAAAAAAAACCCCCCAAACAAACAAAGAGGCCGATATTGACTAATTACTTTAAAAATATAATTAATTGATGCATTGTTTGATTAACTTGAATAAATTAAAAAAACGAATATAAGTTCAAATAAAGCCATTTTGCATTGTCCAGTCCCCATCTCGAGGTTGGAGGCGATGATAAAAAATATGGTTTAACTAACTGCGAGGGCGGGTGTTTGCCGTGGTGGCGGTGCCGGTGGTAACCCTGGCAACATCCATGGCGGATGCCTCTGGCTTCTTCTTTGAGTAGAGAGTCAAGTAACCTATAAGAGCCGCCACAGCTACCCCACCCATAGCCATCCTGACAGGACACACGGAGAAGTTTTTCCTCTGGTGCAAAACTTGTGATGCCGACGACGACGACATCTTCTTCTGATCTGCTGCTGCTCCTCCCGTTTTATTTTCGGACATTTTATTTTGATTGCTTTCGTTGCTTGTTTTTTTTTTTTATGCAAACTTTTTGCTCCCACAATCGATTTGATTGTTATCGGTAGTGATAATCATTTTCTAGCTTCTTCTACCTTTTTTTCTCTTAAAACAAAATTTACTTTTTTTCATATATGGCTTCCATATTTTTTCGCTCTCATTGACACTTGCGGGTGTGAGCACAGAATTAGGGGAGCCAGACATCATAAATAGTTCTTCTCCGATTCAAGATTCAATTTAGCATGCGAGAAACGGGTGCAGCAGCATAGACAACGTAATACAATTTCTATATATTTTAATGTGAGATGTTATGGAGAAAATTTGAAATGTCTGTAAGAAAGAATAATTATAGAAACAAGTTTAAATAAATGATAAAAAATATTAAAAAAAATAATACAGAAAAATATTGAAATTAAAAAAATTATTAAGTATAATAAAAATAGAATTTAATTTTTAAAAGTGAAAATAATTCTAAAATAATGTGAAAAAAGTTGTTATTTGTTTTAGAAAAAACATTTGAAAATGGGAGGAATTCAAGTTCCATATTGAATTGGTGAAGACTCCTCGTCTTCAAGTGTTGTTGTGGTTACCAGTCACAGATCCCACATTGCTCACACATAAAGATTGGTTGATAAGCTTGTTGATAAACCTGAAGATTGGAGTTCTCAACTAAAGCTTCTATTTCTACATTTCCCACGATTCTGCATCTTTCTCATCTATTTTAATAATGCGACATATGATTTGGGAAAATTTTGCCACATTCTCCTTACGCCATGCATAGGTTAGGATTCCCTAAGCACCACCTACATCTCGCGTTTTTTCACTTGATTACGGCATCCACAATAACAAAAGTGGATTCCACTCTCAAAATAATAATATTTTATTCTTCTCCTCACAATCTCTCTTCTTTTGTTAAGACACCCACTTTTTGGGTTCTTAGTTAAGAAACTCTCACACAACTTCTCTCCTCCATGTCATATTTTATCTTTTTGTTTTATTAATTTAGGGTGGATTCCACACCATTGTAGATGCCCTTAGAGCTCCCTTTTCTTAATGTTATTCCTACTATTCCTTCAACTTTCTATCGATATTGGCTCTCTGCTTCTTCCGCTACTATTTCAGTGTTAATAACAATCAGGTTCTTCCGCTACTATTTCAGAGTTAATAACAATCAGGTTTTTACTTATAGAGAAGGCCAATAAACCTACCATGTCTGGCTCTTCTCCTGGAAGTATCCTTAAGCCTCATTTGTGTTCATCTCTCTTCTAGTCTTAGCCATTATGCATTTTTGCATGCTCTCCAGCATTTCCTTGTCACTTTTCAGTGGAATGGATATCCTTGATTTCTATGTGTTTGCTTCTTTTGTTTTCTTGGTTCCAGATTTCTCACTACCCACATCGCTCTATTTTGGCAGATCTTCCTCCTTAGTCCTGATGGCCTTGGAATTCCATCCTTGCTCTTACCCTCAACTCCCCACGGTTTCAATTCAATGTTGCGATGGTTTTTCGTGCTTCTTCCACATCTCGCACATCCGTGAAACCGCACGCATTACTTGTATTACTTTCTTTTCCTTGAGATGTGCAGTCTGCTGGCTTCCCCTACCTTTCCAATAAGTCTCATTAGTTGAACATCACGATGTTGTTGGTAAGTTGTTATAGATGTATATTTACTATAGTTTTTTATGTGGAAATTTTTATCAGACTAGATCTCAGCATTGTTATCTCAATAACCTCTGCCACCAGTCTTGAGTAAAAGATTGTGATTGGTTTTCACTTCCTCGGTATAAGCTTTATCGAGGCTTTTACTAGTGTGATAAGATATCTAACCTATATAAGTAGTGTTATTGAGATCAAAATTAGGATTTCTTATTTGTAATTAGTATCTCAACTTTACCTAAATTTATTATGTATAGATTCTAAGAAGATAGTTACCTTTTGAATAGTATATATGTATAGGAAATATATCTGAAAATGTTAGACTTTTGCAATAAAAAGAGAGTCATTTGAGAGAGAAATAAAGTGTTGATGAACATGATTGTTTAGTCTAGAGTTAGACGTAAAGTGATTATTCAAAGTGTTGAATATATAAGATGAGGAGTTTCTTAAGCTTTTAATAAAAGATTGATAGTAGAACCTAAACATTGCAAACGGTCGGATACTACTGCATGTCCTACCTTAACTTTAAAACGCACTAGTGCAAAAAGGGTCTTTTTCGGCGGTTTTTATGCCTTTTTCGGCGGTTTACAACCGCCGAAAATGCTACCGCCGAAAAAGGGTCTTCCCTTATTTTCGGCGGTTCCTACGGCAACAACCGCCGAAAAAGACCTCTTTTAGAGGTAAAATTAACGTGAAAAAAATGGAGGATTTTCGGTGGTTACTTGGAACCGCCGAAAATAAGCAAAAAACATGGTCATTTTCGACGGTTCCAAGTAGCAACCGCCGAAAATCCTCCATTTTTTTTGGTTTTTCTCGTTTTCGTTTATAATCCCACATATGTCACAAAACCTGTTAATATGCATCCAAATATGTCCACATATCTCTCTACATCACATGGTAGAGGATCTCATCACTCTTTGTAAGTAAATTGTCAAAAAAATCCAAAAAATAATGACACGGCTTACAAATGACCATACACACCACATTTAAAATGGTCACAAATGACCATACACCACAATTCACATAGTCACAAATGACCATATACATACACAATTGATCAAACCAAAGTGGTCATTTTTTACAATCTATATAACCATAAAAGTCTAATGAAAGTTCTAAATAACAATTCGAGAACAAAAAGTAAAAATCAAACCAAATTCATGCAAACGAAATCCGCCCAATCCTCTAGCATCCCGTTGATGGTTTCTGCGTTATATTCTCCAACACTAGGAAAAACCTTTAAAAAAACAAAATAAGACAAAATTGGTTAATCATCAAACAATTATATTAGTAACTGAAAATAAATATAACTTCGATATACCTTTTCTAACTGATCATCCATCTCACCAAATAGGGTGACTATGTCATGCATATACCTCATGACATAATACCCGCACTCTGAACCTCCGGGTTGACGTGAACACTTAAACATAGGAAGAACAGAACTAATTATATAAGACATTTATTGGTGATTACAACCAATCAATAATAAACAAATAACTGATGACACATTTACCTTCACTGAAGTCCATTGGATGGAATTTTTTGACCTTACACTAAGCTCTGACATCAAAACACTTTGATACACGCTGCATGATTATTATCATCAACATAATTAATTAAATTAGGATATCCATTCATCATAAAATTAAATTAAAGGAGTTGAAATACATAAAGAATTGCTTAATAATGTACTTACACGCTAAGGTGTGGCTTTATCTTGATGTCTTTTGGATTTCCGGTTTGCAGCGGATCAAGAAATAGTATCCGCGAACGATCCAGACACAACACCAGTAAAACCCAATGGCCACTGTGCAATACCAAAACACTCACATGTCATTATAATGCATGTGTGCACAGATAACTACAACACTATTCAAATTAAAATGATAAACAGAAGTTAATACTTTTGATGATAAGGTAGCATAAGATATTTCTTCTTCGCTCTGATGGTGTTAACCATCGCACGCTGTATGTACAGCTTACACCCTACTGTATCGCACTTCAGAGCAGTGAATGATGTTCTTTCAGGACACAAAAATCCATACTTGGTAAGGGCAAAAGATTGCATTTTTTCATTCAAAAACCTGTTGATAAATAAAAAGACATAAAATTAATTAACATTGTTTCAAAACATCAATTTATAACTTAATTATAAAACAAAACTAATACTTACAGAATAAATGAATGCATCACTGCAACAGGCACCCAATCAAATCGTAGGATGTCCCTAACATCAGTCGTCCACATGTCGATTTCTACAGTTCGTCCGTAGTGAAGAAGGTCATCGTCAAAACTGAGTAGGATAGAATTTCTGCCATCTGGGAAGTCGCGGATTAGATCATGCAAGCATTTCATGTTTGGCCCCAAGCATGCATATACGGAATCATCCACCAAATTTTCTCTTTCTACAACATTGGTGGATGCTCTGTATTCAGAGGATCCAATCTTTGACTTCTTTTTCTCAGGAGATGCAGATTTCTTTCTTAATGCCTATTTACAACCGACATTCAATACTAGTCATGAGCTGAGCATCCACACATACTATATTCAATGTAATGAACAATAATAACTACACTGGTGGTTAGTATTAGACATACCTTCACACATTTCTGAATCAGACGAATGGGCCACTGAGCGAATGCACCCTTTGCAGACTGAACTGTGCTGTACTCCTCCGTAGGTACAAGGAGTGGTAGATCAGGAACCTCATAAATCGATTCGTCCATAGAGACTCTCCCGTGATACGGCTTCAGTGGTATTCCATGTGTCACGTCATTAGGGCATGATTGGTACACCCTTCCTTCCGCGACACATATTTCTTCATTGTTGTATGGAAACAGGAGGTTACAGTTCCACGGGTCCTACAATTTCATCAGATTAGTAGATCTTGATCTAAAAATATGTAATAAAAGATATGACAACTAATAGAACAGTTAAAGGTATAAAAAATTACTTGTACATAAGCGTAAGGATACTGGTCATTGGAATCCACACTTGTGTACACTCCAGCAGGAGTAGGGTCAGAATTTCTTGGGTATGAGAGAGGATCATCATGAAAACTGGGGCAAGAAGGATTAGAAGCATGAGGATTAGAAGCATGAGGATCAGAAGGAGGAACATATGGCTGGGATGCATGACTGCCTTGACGTATTTCATCAAAGACCTCCTTCTTCCACTGCTCTCTCATTTCATTAATGGCACGCATGTGCTGCTCGTAAGAAATTGTTTGTCCTTGAGTACTCCCTTTCCTTGACCCGGGGTTACCAAAAAGTTTTCTTATCCCTATGTTAACACCCCCTAACCCCACAGCTCGGCCTGGATGATCTTTCTTTCCAAGTGCACGAGACAACTGGTCATCATGTCGATCAGGTACCCAAGTCCCTTGGGTAACTTGTTCATTCAGCTCATCCTTTATAATTAAATGTAGAAAGCAGTTAATTATAATTTTTCAGATGATAAAAATAAATTTGTCAAAAATTTTGAAAGTAAAGAAAAGTACTTACCATCTTATCAACAATTTCCTTCGTCTTCTGGAAGGGATATAAACACTCTCCAGTTTTCGGGTCTTTCTTAGTACGTGAAAGCTTCCAAAACGTACCCCGTAGCTGGTGCTCATCAAGAGTGCTCATATCTGATGGCAACTCTCCTTCTGCCACCCATTCAGGCACTCTTCTATTAACCCCTTTCGCACCCAACACATGATGATATTCATTCTTTTTCGCATTTGCGGATTGGGCTTCGCGATACTCCTGTTAACAAATAAACATACAATTAAAATGACAAAAAATATACATATGTAGATTTAAATACCTCAAAAATATATATATTTATATAATAATAATTATTTAAAAGTTAATACATACCTTTGTCTCAATCTTCTTATCATAGAACTCCTGCCACTTCTCTTTGGTTATTGGTGTGTAAATCTCCCAAGGCTGGCGTGTGTCGCCGTCCGGCCTCTTAAGCTTCTTGGTGATAAACCACTTAACCAGATCATGCTTATGATCTGCAAATTTCTTGCGCATCATTGATTTGACCATGGAGTAGTACTCACTTTCTACAGGTATTTGATATCGTTTCTGCATATTACCATAAATGAAACAAATGTTAGTGATGGATACTACAAATTGTACAAAAATAATACTTACTATTGTTTATTTACCTGTACGATCTCAAACATCTGTTTCTTTAGTCATTCGTCAACTTGAGGCCAGGTGAGAGTAATATCACAATACTCTCGCACAATGATGTCTAGCTCTGTAGTGAAGTATGTAGCTCATTCCCCAATCGGATGTAGATACGCATTAAAATGTAACGGCTTTGATTCAATCTTTTTTGATCTGAGAGCTTTCGTCGGACCTCGAGGTTTTACGGTCCTAGGAAGCTGGATTTGTGATCCAGAAGGTCCAGCCTCTGTGTCCTCAGCTGACACAGAGGCTGGAGTAATCTCATCCACGCCATTACCCCCCTCATCAGCTCGGGCCTATGACTTGTGACCTTTCCCTCCACGTGTTTTCTTCCTTTTTGGTCGGGATGCCTCTGTCAAAAGCTCGCCGACGAGGTCATCCATATCATCCATTTAACTATCTGCAAAGATAAACAACCATATATCAATAACACCACAACAAATAATGTAATGAACACATAATAAGACATCGTTAATATTCCAACAAATTATTTAATGAACAAACAAACAATAAAATATATTTTTAATTACCTAACAATTAAACACATCATTTATGGTTTTCAACCCATAAACCCTCATCGTGATCAGACCTAGTATACACTACATCGTCTGGAACATCAACAATGTCTGTGACAGGAATACTGGTAGAAAAAGGTGGTGTCTCATCGAACATTAATTCATCATCATCAACATCTTGATCAGCATTAATGTTGACAAATCTTTTCCCTGGTAATACAACTGACCACCTAGAATCGATGGGATCTTCTATGTAAAATACTTGTTCACAATCCTTGGGAAATATGAATGGATCTTGTGTATGACCAAGGCGTGATAAATCAACCAAGTTAAACCCATCGTGAACCCGATAATCGTTTCTATTATCCACCCATTTGCATTTAAAAATAACAAACTTTTGAAACTGATAATCAAGCTCCCAAATATCTACAATGAATCCATAATACAACCTCGAGGTTGAAATCGTTGAAGCTGGATCACCTTTGGTATACTCAGTTGTTGTTGCTTCTACTTTAACCCCGCTATTCTGGTTTAAACATCTATCATCTTGCCGTTTTGTCCAGTAGGTGAACCCATTGATGGCGTACCCTTCATAAGATATACAAGTGGAACCAGGTCCCAAGGCTAACCAACGAAGCTCTTCACTTACATAATCAGGCGCTAGTGATGCAATCTTCATGACATGATCTCTAAACCATGAACAGAAGGTCTTGTTTTTCTCCTTTATCAACCAAAAAATATTCCTCCCAGGATATTGAGCTCTTAGTGCAGTCAGGTGTTTCTCAAAAAATGGCTCAATAATCTCAAGGTGATGTAAAATAATATGGTTCTTACATGACGAGTCTGTAATATATAATATATATAATATTAGTAGGTTGACTTATATGTATTATATATATATATAATATATATGTACTACTTGGTGATATGTATATACATATATCTATAATATATATATATATAATTTGTTATCTTATTGTGTTAACTATATGTGTATAATTAATCAACGAACTAATTACACAAACAATCATAATAAATAACAAATGATTAATGTTAATTGACAAAATAAAACTAACCTGTCTTTGGTATATGTATACCGTATATGAGGGTGAATGGAAGGACGAGGAGCAAGTGGAACACAGAGGGAGATAACAGGGCGGATGGGAGTAGCAGAGGTGGGCGGTGAGGGAAGGCAGCGAAGAGCTGACGCGAGTAGATACACCGACGACTTGTATAGTAATCTAATTCGTTGACATTACATAATCAATACTATATATGACTTATTGGAGAATCAAAACATAAAAACAAGTAAACTATAATCAACATTTTTAATGTTAATTCATACCGACAGTTCATCACGGACACTTACTCATCAATAATTCACACAAACAATGGTGATAAAGTATAAAACGTCACTGACTATTGTATATATATTTTATATAATAGGTTGTCTTATATATATACATCTACATCTACATATAATATATATAAATACTATTTGGTTATATAAACTTATCTCAACTAACTATTACATAAAAATAAACTAATTACACAAACAATTATGATAAACGGTAATTGATTGAGGTTAATTGAAAAATAAAGCTAACCTGTCTTGGTATAAGTGCACCACGTATAAATGTTGAACGAAAGGACGAGATTCTCAGGCGGAGCTCAAAGGGAGGTAATAGAGCGGAGGTCAACGACAAAGGGAATGTCAAAGGGTGTAACTGTAAAGAATTATATAAATTAGAAGTGAGTATAATAGTTATAGTTATGTAAAAAATTAATAATTATCAACAACTTAGTACAATTAGTCAACATTTTTAATGTTAAATTATACGATAATTCACCAATGTCATTTACTTGTCAACAATTCACACAAACAATGGTAAAATAGCAAAAAAAGTCACTGAAATTGGTTAAGTCATTTCATCGAACACCTTGCGAGTATATAGATTATTTTCAAAAATTCACCACATATAGTATTTCCAATTAAACCAATCAATAACTTACACTCCAGATGACATATATCAATCAACAATAACATATAAACAACAAATTAAGACCTAATTCAACCAAAATTCGATAGTTAAAATTTGCAAAAAACTAACCTAAATCGCCTCTGTTTGAAACCTAACTTGCGCAGCTTTAGAGGCGGCGACAGCGGCTGGTGGGGCGGCTCCAGGCGGCGGCTACGGTTGTTGGAGGCGCGGCGGCGTTCGACGGAGAGAAAGGCGGCGATTTGGAGGCGATTTGGAGATGGTAGGGTGCGGCGACGATGAGAGTCGAGTATACTGATTACAGTAATGTCGAGCTCGAGTTGGGGGTAGAAATAAGAGTCATTTTCGGCGGTTGTATACAGGAACCGCCGAAAAACGTGTTTTTTTTAAAAAAAACATCATTTTCGGCTGTTGTATATAGGAACCGCCGAAAATGATCACGTTTTTCGGCGGTTCCTGTATACAACCGCCGAAAATGATGTTTTTTTTAAAAAACACGTTTTTCGACGGTTCCTGTATACAACCGCCGAAAATGACCTAACCCGACACTCTTATTCGGCCAAAACAATAGTCACCAGTCCAAGAGTCAGATTCAATTGGTGATTCCTTTCCATATTTTTCTCATTTTAAGTCTGAAATAAAAGATGCTCATGTTGTGGTTGGGAAATGGGTGAATTATGCCTCGTTGCAAAAACTTAAACTCTATACTGTTGTGAGTAGTCTGTCAGCTCAAAGATGGTCTAATGTGTTCAATTATTGCACTAATATACATTGGAATGCAATCCAAGAATTTTACACAAATTATACTTTGAGGATGAATACATGGCAAGATCTAAGATTAGGAGCATAAAGATTGAAATTACACCTAAACTCTTGGCTTTCGTGCTAGATATTCCCACTAATGGTATTAAGGCTTTCTCTAGAGAGATTAATACAACAGCTAAAGATCAAAAGAACAAGAACTTATTTGCTTACTTTGAAATTGAGCCTCGAGCTGACAATATTAGATCTGCTCCAGAGCGTATACTTGATGTTTTAGGTCGGTTGTTGCATATGATTGTTTACCAATGGATTGCACCTCACAATGATCGGAGAGATGTTGTTACACTCTTGGATGTTACTGTACTATGGTGCATGGTTCTAAAGTATCCTCTTAGTTTGCCACACTTTATGATGTTTCATATGCATCATGCAATTACCCGAGCAATATTCTCTATGCCTTATGCTTCATGGTTGGCAACAATTTTTCAGTACTATGGTGTGGATCTTGCTGTTGTGCCGTTCAAAACTCTTGATCATAATCACGAATTGGGTAATACAACTTTCGTTAAGATGGGTCTTGGACTGGTAGGAAACCAGTGGGTGGTCAAGCAACCATCTAAAGCTAATATGGTTCCATTGTCCTCTACTCAGCTATCTTATTTACCTGCCTAGCTTTAGGAAGTTTTACACACTCTCAAAAAGGTTGAGCAATGTCTGGCAAAGTGGAGAAACACTGGGGAGTTTGTTGCTAGTTTCTATCCGTTACTGGTTCTATAGCCTCAGACATTTGTACTTTTTTTGTTGTGTTTTGTTCTGCGTTGACACTTTTCTGCACTTTCCGTTGCTGGTTTGCTTTTAATACACTCTACTTATCATTCTCTAGGATGCTTGAATTATAAATGGCGGGCTTATAAAATATTGCTTTGACTAAAGTTGTATAAAATTTCCCTATATGGATTATGCATGCCACTTTTACATTTTGAGAGACGTCTTTAGGTACCATATTTTGATCGCACAAAAGAGGGAAATATATGGTAAATAATTTGAATGAGTAACATGAATAATCATTTTGTTCTACCTGTGTTATCTTGTCCATATTCAAGGGGAATTCTACACTTCAAGGGGCATATTCAACTATCCTACCGTACAAGGTTTGTTCACATCAAAAAAAGAGAAATTGTAAATGTATATTTACTATAGGTTTTTGATGTGACAAATTTTATCATACTAGATACCGACGTTGTAATTTCAACAACCTTTGCAGCCAGCCTTGAGTAAAAGATTGTGATTGGTTTTCACTTCCTCGGATCGAGTTTTTTACTAGTTTGTTAAAGATATTTAACCCAGATATATATAAGTAGTGCTATCGAGATCAATATTAGGATTTGTTATTTGTAATTAATATCTCGACTTTACTTAGATTAATTCTGTATAGATTCTAGAAGTAATTAATTACCTTTAGAATAGTATATATACAAGAAATATATCTAAACATGTTAGACTTTCGCCGCAAAAAGAGAATCCGTTAAAGTGTTGATGAACATGATTGTTTAGTCTAGAGTTAGATGTGAGATGATTATTCAGAGTGTATTGAACATATCAGGAGAGGAGTTTTTCAAACTATTAATAAAAGATTGATAGCAAGGTTTTACCTCTAAAGACATCAAGTATTGTTATGTTACGCCTCTCGATTCAGTCAGTCTTGTACTGAGTCTCGCGATCTCATACTATATGAACTTACAGTTGTTGATGAAGATAGTAGTCAATCTGCTTTTGTATACATGTCGTCTCCTTGGTCTAGATGATCTTGGTTGACTCCCCAACTTGTTGTTCCTCTCCTTCGATTTTGGCCTTTCCCTCCGGCGCTTGGTGGTAGAGAAAGTGTCTCGCTCTCTCCACATTATCTTATAATACTTCATCACATTGTCTTATAAGTTTTTTTTTTATCAAGGGGCTACATCTGTAGCAACATAACCAGAATCGGTTTATACAGCATAGGAAAACCTAGCCAAAAGTTATAAAAGTAATGCAAAAAAAACATAGGAAAGGTGTAATGCTAAATCTATCGCCTTTGTTGAGGCGATTAGCGATGGTAGGCCACTCCATATCAGGCCTCCTGATGCCAACTTGCTCAGTTACCTCTCAATTGGCTAGCATTAGGCTTATCAATCTCCAATCTGTACTGAGAATTTTTATTAGGTTTTTGATATCAATTGTTTTGCTAACTGGCAGACTAACTTTCATACTTAAATGGAGGAGATTTTATATTCTACAAGGATAGGTACTTTTTGGCTTGTTTGTTGGAAGCCCTTAGCTTGTTGTGATGCTTGCGAGCGTGATACTTGAGATTAATTTAACGAAATTATCCACATAGAGTTCAGTTTAATGAATTTGAAGTACTTTAAAATCAGTAAGTCGGGGTCGAGTGGATGCACCACCATTTATAGATCGATTATCGAGCTTATTTCTCTCTCTCCTTTTTTTTTAAAAAAATTATATGCCCCACCCATATACACTCCGCCTTCATGTGGTTTCCCCCATTTTACATCCAGTAACTTTTCTAATTTTTATTCAATTTAAAAGATGCTTAAACGTTGTCCGAAATTGATGAAACTTTACATGGATGATACTAAAGTGATATATTTTAATTTTATGTCAAATTCGAAGTTTTTTAAGCTTAAATGTGACCCGTGGGATCCAATTAAACATGTGACATATTCATTGGGTCCCACATGCCATATTTAAACTTAAAAAATTTTAGATTTCTCGCTGAACCAAAATATAACATTTTAGCATCGTCAATGTAAAATTTTATCAATTTCGGACAACGTTTAAGCATTTTTTAAATTAACCAAAAATTAGAAAAGTTGCTGAATGTAAAACAGGGGAAACTACATGAGTGGAGAAAGTAATTCTTGAAACCACGTGGGTGGAGTGTGTAATTTCGCCAAACGTTGTAATTTTCCCTTTTTGTTAAGGAAAGATTATCCAACTTATTTCAAGAGCCAAGAGCCCGCCGCAAACGAGAACTGCATTTCAAATATGATGAAATTTGGAGGGTCGATACTGGATAGGGATGACGAGATGACATCGTCATTAATTATAGTATTATTCACATGTTAATCATGATAAGGTATAAATAGCTATAAAGATAGATAGATATATACTTACATAGTTGTTGCTCTGTCCATGTCTTGATTTGTTGGGAAGAGAAATCATGATTCAAGGAGTTGAAATTAGAATTTTTCCTAAAAATTAAATAATTAACCATGAGAATGATAAGCATTATGGTGGTATTAAGGGGAACTATTAGACAGGAGGTTACCGAGCTACCAGAAGTGAATTTTGTTGCAATGCAGTTGTTTGTTGTCGTCATATGAACATCGCCTCATCTCTCAAAATCTAATCAAATCACCTGCCGCACTCACTCCTAAAAGCCAATTTCTCTACTCCTGACCTCACCTCACTGTACACAGTTATTCAATTCCAGTAGTGCTGGCCGTTGCGTTGCGTGTTTTTTTTTGTTTTTTATTGACGTTTTTCATTTAGTTTCAAAAGGACTACTTTCTTCTCGACCAAACCTCGTATTAGCTTTAGCTGTAGCAACTTTATATTGTCTGGTTGAAATTTCATACTAGTATAATGTACCATTTGTAATTGTTGTGTGTTTTTTTTTTATGAAATGATTTGAGGCATATTTTTGGGGTCTTCTCCGGAACATTGAACAGAAAAACGGGGGAGATTTGTCAAAAAAAAAAAAAACAGAAAACAAGGGATGAGTAATGTTATATGATATACTTAACGGAATAATTAAAACTTAACTCTAGATTTTAAAATACTAATCATTTGACTCAATTTAAGGTTGTGTTTGGTAGTAGTAAATTTTGTTAGGGGAACATGCTCATAGCTGAAACATCGCTTCTTCTCACATTATAGAATCTATCAATAATTAATTTATTTCTTAGGTCTAGTGAAGCTGATGATCATAATAAAAGCAGCTTAGAGTTATAGGATACACCCATTAGTGATACCTCTTCTTTGCTTCTCCCAATTTGATACATATGTTAGGAAGCTTGAACTAACACCAATGCTAGATTTATCTTTAAATCATCTTAAGACAACAATTTAAAAATACTAAGAAGCTTCGATTTTACAGTTTTACACTTGCTTGTAGATATTGCTGACTATTTAACTTACTCAAAAGATTAACAATGATTACTTTTCTTGCATATATAAGATATGGGAGACCATTTGTGAATGGTTTGTGATTTCACCAACAGCTTCAGCCTCCCGTACGTGGTGTCACGTTACAACAACCGTTTAAGACCTATGAATTACTTTGTAAGATCTAACGTCATTGCCTACACAGTTAATGTATAAATTCTTATCAAACGACGTCATTAAATTGAGCACGTACCTCAGCTTTTCTTATAAGTGGCAGGATATTAGGCCCCATTCTTTTGTTAGATTATCAGACGAGTTTATTTGATCAGCTAGTTTATTCTTTCTGTATGTCATATACATTAACTGTCATGTCAACTATTTATTCTCTCCACTTTTTCTAATTTCAGCTGACAACTGTCATCGGCTAGATGTTTCAGCTCACAATAGAATAATACTAAAGTTCTAAAAAAATCTTTCTCACAATACGATAGTGATTAAGTTTTGAACTCATTACCTCTGGTTTAAGGATATCACTCCGCTACGGGGCTCGGCTCTTACGGTATCTCTGCTTAAGCCTATCTTAGTAGATCTTAAGGGAGGAAGTTTTGCCATTTTTGTGGGGTTTCTCTTGTACACATTTTTGACGCCTCCTTCATATCTCCCTCTTTGTATTGATTAGCTAGAAGTCCTTTACTTTCTCTGTGTTTTGTATAGCTTGATGTTACCTAGTTTTGGTATTCAAACGACATAACCCATCCCACACTACCCACCAACCCCACCCCACCCCACGCACATCAGTGCATCAGTGGTACAACAATTTTATATATAGCTGTGGAAGGCTAGTTATTTTAATAAATATCACTGCTTTCTAGCCTGAAAGTTTCTGAAACTTTCGAGTCATCACAAAACTTAAAGCAAAAAGGAAGACGAAATATCAATGAATATATCAGTAAATGGGCAGTCACAGGTACCTCCAGGTTTCAGATTCCACCCTACTGAGGAGGAGCTCCTTGTGTACTATTTGAAAAACAAGATCGCCAGTCAGAAATTTGAGTTTGATGTGATCCGAGACATAGATCTCAACAAGCTTGAACCCTGGGATATCCAAGGTACATAACATAACATAATACTAGCTAGATAGTATTACTAGTAGTATATAGTTGTCTGTTTGATGAACTTGAATTACTCTTTTGATGATGCATGATCACTATATATACATATCAGAGAGATGCCGGATTGGATCAGGACCCCAAAATGAGTGGTACCTGTTCAGCCACAAGGACAAAAAGTACCCAACAGGCAGCAGAACCAACAGAGCTACATCAGCTGGCTTCTGGAAGGCCACAGGCAGGGATAAAGTCATTTATGGTACTGGTGGCACCGCCCGAAACTGCACCACTTCCATGTGCATTGGCATGAGGAAGACTCTTGTCTTCTATATGGGAAGGGCTCCTCATGGCCACAAATCTGACTGGATCATGCATGAATACCGTCTTCTTGATGACATTATTCACATGTCCAACCACCAGCAGCAACAGCAGCTGCTTACAAAAGATGTAGTTGACGTAGACCACAGCCAGCTGATCAATAATAATGTAAGCTTATTAATTAATTGCTAATTATATATGTTTCGAATTTTGACTGAATGGATAAGACTATATTTATATAGGCACAGGCATCCCTGACGTGGGAGGAACTAGATGAATCAAGTGCAACAGCAGCAGCCGACGAGGGATGGGTTATTTGCAGAGTTTTCAGGAAGAAAAACTATGTCAAAGCCATTGATAGCAACATCATCAATAATAGGAGTACTACTACTACTACCTTATATGGCGGTAGCAGCAGCAGAAGCAAAAGCTCATCATCAAAATCTATGAATCATATGCTAAATTGCCAACTAGGAGACCAAACAGATTATCAGATAGAGAGGTTTATTCATCTTCCTCAGCTGGAGAGCCCAACACACCATCATCTTACCGCTCCTGTCATCTCCATCAGTAATACTACCACCACTACTGGCACTGTCACTCCAACTCCAACACTATTATTGGATCATGATGCTGGCTCCACTTCAACTTACCAGTCAATATTCTTGGCTGCAGACATGAGGATCACAAACTGTTGTCCTCCTCTTCCTCATGAAGCATCTTCCAGTACCACTACTACAAGAAGCTCAACCTCATGGGTTGAGCTTGACAAACTGGTGGCTTATCACCTTAATGAACAAGCCGCGGCAGGGGCGACAGATCAATCATCAGACTTCGATAATACTGCTGGTATCGTTACCTCTACAACACCAGAAGATCACAACTTCATGAATTCTTCTTTTCAGGAGCTGCTATCTAGCTCTGATCATCACGCTTCTTCACATGATTACAATCTTTGGAGCTGCTTCTCTAAGCGATCATCACCAGCGCCGTCCTCCACGTTGGATCCAATTAGTCATTTATCAGTACTATTATAATGCATCATGCTTTAGGTAATTAATGTTGGATTGACATATTTCGACTTATTTGACTTCCATAAACACTACACAGTAATTAAAATACACTACTTTTTTATTTTCTTAATCAACTTTCTTCTATTATTGCAATATACTTGCATAATTAGTTTCTATGTGGATGGGTAGCATCTGCATGTGCTTCATTATAAATCAATAAAGTAGTAGCGGATAATGATATAACCCCTCTTGTTTGTTGGTGCCTGCTGCATTGGGTCAATTATGCTTTCAATGACATCATAATTCTACTAAGCGCGTCAGGCTTATGTATGCAGACAACCTGAAATCACCAGGTAGATTCAAAATGCACCAAATTTCAAAAGGCCTTTTTCAGATTCAACGACCTCCAATCTTTTCACTAGGTAGAAGAATAGTCTCAGCTGGTAATTATAAAACTCATTACTATTTATAGGGTTGTTGTAAGAGAACTCATAAAGAAAAATTCATTTTACTTAAGGTATGATACTGGATTAAAGGTTTTCCTGATCAGTAATGTGTGTTCAAGAGTCGACAAATGATAACAGAAAGAAAGTTGTAAATATTGTAAGCAACAAAGAAAATGCCTTTGTCGCGGAAAATCAAGTTGAGATATCACTCCTAACAAGATTGATTATGACACATGTCAATGAACCGATGGCATACTTGCATCATGTGAATGGGAACCAGGCGATTACACAAATTTTGTAGGTATAACGGTTCACTGAAACCTTCCATATACTTAGCTTTACTAATCTGAGTGAACAAGATTTGCATGATACGAAGGTTCAACTATGCATTTGTGGTATATCAGCATGACATGTTTAGACCTCTTAAACACTCCACATGAAGCACACCATGCCTGATGAAACACTTGCAAGTTGTTGACATCAGTGGATATATACCTCTGTGTAAATACTTCATGCGGAAAGATGCTCCTTTTGTTTGCAGTTCTAACTACTTAAATATATAGATTTCTCTTTTAGGCTGGCTGTTGTACAACACAGTTTCAATGTCCATCATTCTCTCCATTATCCCTCTTTCTCTTCTGCATACGATAGCGTCTCAATCGTTTCATCAAGAAAAGCGTACATGTGTAACTGCAGCAACTAACAAACATCCGATTGAAGAAAAAAAGGAAAACTTGAAACGAGGCAAGCAATAGGACACTGAATCTGAAATTACGGCAAACAACAAGCAAAGGAGCACCGAATCAGATTCATAATTGTATTCTGATCTCGGATATGATGCCATATGTTGCAACAGGGCGGCCCGTCTCGGCGTTTTGATTGATAATAAGTATACAACACACACTATTAGCTAGCTACAAATAGGACAGAGAACCAAACCATTCTCATTGCAATCGGTGCATCTAACCACCGTGACAGACTTCCTCCTATGTTTAAGATCCATAGATAAGATGTTGTCATCACTGCCTTTAACAACCAGTTGCATCTTACAGCTTCCGTTACACTGAAAACAAGGCAAGAATCTCAATCCTCCACATCCATCGCACACTTGACCTCCTGCTTTAGCCCTGGGCAGACCCTCCAGCAATGCCAGCAGACGACCTTCCTCTTGAATTGCCAATACCTCTTGGGCACCACCCAGGTACCTTCCCTTCACAAAAAGCCGAGGTGGGATCATCTCACTACTTTCCTTTCCTGTCATCAACGTCCTCAGTTCCTCCCTGAACCCGCTATCCATGGATACATCCCTCTCGCAGATCATAAAACCTAAGCCCTGGATAGCTGATCTGACGGCGTTGCAAGCCTCGAATGTCCTCCTCACTCCACGAAGGGATGTTGTGTAAAGTACCACTTTGTTTTCCCCATTCGGAGGGGACAACTTCTGGAAACCGTTAAGTGAATGTTTTACACTGGAAGACAATGAGAGCTCTGGATCAATCTTTCTGTCGGTTAATAGCCGCGGCTTGGGATTCGCAAGGGGAACATTACCACCAAAGCTTGGGCAGGAATGCTGCAAATTAGGGTTGGAGTTCTCCTTGCTTGTGATTCGATTGAACTTTGGGGTGAAAATCTTAGGGGTGGACGGTCTAGAGGAAAGGAAGGGTAGCGGGGAGAAGCGGAAGCTGTCGTTGCTGTCAAGGCCAGCCATGAGCTCCCACGAGTTTATGACCTCTGGAGAAGCTCTGGGCTCAGGGAAGAGTGGGCTGGCAGCAATACGAGAAGGTGAAGGAGGAGAGATAATAGCAGGTGGAACATTAGGAGGATCAAGAGTGAGAAGGCCATAAGTGGTAGATGTGAGGGAGACGATGTGATTACCAATCTGGAGGCCAGTTCGTGGGTGTTCATCATCGTGAAGAAAGCTGGAGGACACACACCCCATTTAGGGATTTGCTTGCGCTTCTGCTGTCTATTTGTTCTGTTCTTTCATTGGGGAAAGAGATGTGATATTCTCGATATTGAGCTTTATGATATCTGGCGGATTCTCTGGTTTCGAGCGGAAGATGAGGTAGGAGGTAGAAGTAGAGAGGGAAGGGAAGCAGTGGTTCAAAAGAGATGGGAACGTCGTAGTTCAAAATTTGAAATCATTTGACAACTACTGTATGGGACTGCAAGAAGATTCAAACTTGTAAGAAGATTCAAATTTATAAGAGCAATAAATGAAAGTCACTCACTATGGGCCTATTCACTATTGGGATTGGCTGGTCTCCCTCCGTGCGTGGCAATACAAATGTCTGTAGAATGTTCCCTTCCCTAAATTGGGCTATGCTCTGCTAAACGTCGTTCGTCTAAGGGGCCGTTCTATGGTCACGTCCAAAAAAAGGGTAAATTAATGTGAAGATTAATCTGTCTCATAAAGGCTGCGAAACGTGCACATACATGTGTTCGATCAGAGCATTTACCGGACAGAATATTATGGGCCTAAGATTACTTTTATGCCCTTGGAACTGTTCACAAATATCTCCACTTTATGGGTCTTCAACCCCCGACATTTCTTTCCTTACGACCTCCTTGTACCACCCCCAGCTTGCCATGGCTTCCGGCAGCGGTGAGTGAGGTTTCATATTTTTCATTAATTTCAATCTTCCATCAGTAGCCGTTCTAAATTCTTAATACTACTTCCTATTTTGTCATTCCATATCACAGTCCTCGCAGTCCTCCTCTTTAGTACTATACATCTGCAACGAACGACTCTACTAGTGCAGATGATGTAAGTCCTCAGGCATATAGCTGAAAAAATCTGTAGCATGCAACGGTTGTTGATCTTTATTCGGGGCAAATGTGTAAAGTGTACTACTACCCAGATTGTGGCTCTGCGTTTTGTGACCTGAACGCAGCAAATACCAACGTTTGCGTAAAGGTGGAAAAACACAGATCGTGGACATTAATGTACACATTTTGAAAGGGCCGGAGTCGCGAAAAATGTGGATTAATCTTCACTTTTGTAGCTGGACCCACGATTCGTTGTAATCGAACGGAGCCTAAGAGAAACGGGCTAACCGGTTAAGCTTTCTGCACTATTTACCCCTGTCCTGTCTATGCGTTAATTCTATTGGCATATGTTCAAATAAAGTTGAGAGATAAGATTATAAGTTATATTTTTAAAAATCTCAACTGTAAATATTTTTTCTAGTTTATGACTTTTTTGTAAGTAAAAAGAAATTATATAACTTTAATTGGGTATTATAAACTTTTTTAATTATAATTTGTGTTTCTCTATTTATATCAGTAATTGGGAACGTAATTGAATTTAATAGCCATCTTCCTTCACTAATAATTTTCTGCACAATCAATGAAATACTATATTTTAGGAGAAACAAATAGTATTCGAATTAACTAGAGTTTCTAAGTTTATAACTAGTATTTTACTTTATTTTTATCAATTAGAAGGTTGATTCCCTGTGTATTTAATTAATATTTTTCCAAATGTTTTTATCTTACCTAGGTAAATCATTTTATCAAAAATCTACTTTTGAAGAATCGGTTTATATATTTATGTAAGAGGCTGATTTAAAATTGAAATAATACATTTATAAAATGAAAGTGAATATTTATAAAATTAAAAGGTAGATGTAAGAGGATAAATTTTAAAATAAAAGAGTCCATATTTTGATAAAAGAGTAGAAATTTAAGTAAGAGAATAGAATTTGTTAAATGAAAGTGTACATTTATTTTGTAGTAATATTTTATTGAGTAATAAATTATTGGTACCACTTAGATGAATGGAAAAGAAAAAATAGTGTTTCTATAATTT
The DNA here is from genome assembly GCA_023374045.1 of Limonium bicolor. Taxonomy (NCBI): domain Eukaryota; kingdom Viridiplantae; phylum Streptophyta; class Magnoliopsida; order Caryophyllales; family Plumbaginaceae; genus Limonium; species Limonium bicolor. Next base: position 3,316,248 of record CM041777.1, read on the forward strand.
TAATGTATTATTAAATATATATATTAAATATATAACTTTGAAGAAAAAAGCATTTTTTTATGAGAATACTTAAGACATAGTATTTCAATATAATTTTTTTAAAAACAATAAAATGATAGTTAGATTATATACTATTTAAATAACTGCTTCTCCCTCCTCAATATCTTAAAAACCCCTTGAGCCTCTTGTGCAATTTTATTTTATTGCTCAAATTGTGTTCTTCTTATCAATTTTAAGGAAATGTGAGAAAATAATTTGTTATTTGTTAAGTATAAACTAAACTGTTTGACAATTAAGTGTATATAAAATACAATTATTTGGTTTTCCTTTAAAATATTATCAAATTTTTCGTTGTTATGTTTTTGTAGGATCCTACTTTTTTCTAAAATACTATTCCAATGCCACTTCTTTTAAAAAATACTGATGTAAATTAGATATTGGACCGTGATGTTATTTTTTAATAAAAACTAGCAATTGTGAGACTATTATAAATCATTGTGGTTGAAAAGTTCACCACTAATGTACGATTCACTCCATTTATTAGCTCATTCTAAGTAGTCCACACCCTTTTTAAATTCTTCACTGTAGCAACCATCAAGCGTAACTTTTGATCTTATTCTCATTGCATTCTTCATTGGGTTTGAACAGAAGAAAAATTGTGAAAGGTTTGGTATTGTAAAAATAGAGAAAGTATATGAAGAGATAGGCTCTGTTCGGCATGGCTGTTTTGGCAGCATAATGCAGCATTTGGCAGCAGGAATGCGCTGGCATAAATGCAGCATATTTGCTGGCAGGAATGTGCTGGCATAAATGCAGCTGTTTTGAAAACTGTGTTTGGCAGTGCGCATATATGCAGCATGTTTGATCAAGTTAGTTATATGTAGTGCGTTTACCGTTTTTCGTATTACAATTATAATTTATTATATTACACTACGTAACTTTATTTTGTTAATAAAAATAATAAAAAATTCACAAACAATAAAAATTTTATTTATTATTTAAGCAAAACTTGTAACTCCTAAACAATATATTTTTATTATCTAAATTTTATAATTTTTACAAATATAAAAACGTAAAAAAAAGAGAAAAAGCGTTTTAAATTTCTGAATGTTTTGTGAATTTATTTTAAATATTTTTGTAACTTTGTATGTTAATAAATTTCTATGCATTCATTTTCTATATACTATTTTAATATTTTAATTTATCTATCAACAAGTGTGTATATTTATTCGTTTTTTTAATTTTATTAATCTATGTGGTATTACAAATAATATATTATAGATTTGTATTATAAATGTGATTTTTTGTAAATTTGGCTAAAGACGTAGTACTATTTTTTATAAATTATTTAAAGCATTATGTAATTTATTATAATAAAGTAACTTGTAAAAAAAATTCTTTTTTAAAAAAATCAATAGTCACAGTAATTGCATTATAAAGTGAGTAAAGAAACGGAAGTGAAAGCACGAAACGAAAAATAGCATTTGCTGCGGGCATTTTATGCTGACATTTATGAGCATTTCTGCTGCCATTTATGGACATTTATGCTGTGTTTTAGGGAACAGCAAAACAAATAAAGGAGTCCAAACAGCATATGCTGTATATTTATGCGTGTCAAAAATGCACATTTAGTGCAAGGCGAACGCGCCCATAGCATTATTTGAGGTAACTAACTCACGGTGTGCGGCATTATGAGCGTTTGGAGACATTATTTGACGTAATCGCTTTCCTCTCGAGGAACAGTAACACCTATCGTTCTCTTCTAGCGATTGAAGAGGTGAATTATCTCCTCCGTAATAGCAGATGATTTGGCTCCATCTTCCAGGTAGAGTCATGTATCTTTCTTTTTCTCTGTTCGTAGTTCTCAACCAGTGGGGTGCTTCTCCGTCAATTGTTTGTACCCTATTTGGTGAGGGAGTGTGGCTGTAATTTGGGGGTTTTTTCTGGTCCCCTTTCCGTCTTCCGTTAAGGGTGGTCGTTGAGCAGTTAAATTCAAGCTAGCTTCCGGATTTACGGCGTTTGTTTTCTGAGACTGCTGGAGCAATTTGGGGGTTTTTGGTCGTTGATCTGGAAGTTGGCGTAAGCTGAGTTTGGTCACTGGTGATCCCTCTGGTTTTTTGGTGTCTCTCACGTTTGGCTTTGACAGGGGGATTCTTGCTCTTCCTGTTGTGAGGTGGTGTGACCGTCGTCTGAGTTTTGTTTAGTTGTTGGACAGTGGTGTTTGTGGCAAACTAAGTGATACTTCAATAATCTGGACTGCTATCAGAGCTATATTAATTTTTGCTGCGACCTGCAGCTCTTGTTCTCGTCCAATTATAGGCAAGTAATTGTGAGCTATTGGAAGACTTGACCTGGCTGTGACTCTTTGGTTGTCGAGGAGGGGCTTCTCAGGAGTGTGTGCATTTTGGTAGGTGTGATGACTTGCATATCCCTCAATTGTAGGGGGCTGGGTAAGTCTAATTCGAAGTTTTGGATGAAGAGTTTAATTGACGCTCATAAACCAAGTATTATTTTCTTGATGGAGACTGACAAAACCCAAGAAGATATGGATGGTTTTTTCCGGTGTTTTCCCTCTTATTGTGGGGAGGCAGTTAGTACCAGAGGAAGAAGTGGTGGTTTGGCTCTGATGTGGAGAGTTGGCATCGGTACGAAGATCAAGCAACTAAATTCTTCCCCACATCATATATCAATGGAGGCTGCCTTTCAGGGAGGTAACCCTTTCATCTTCACATGTTTTTATGGGTGGTCAGATTGGAGGTTTAATTACCTCTCTTGGAAGTTGCTAAGAGTAATAAGAGATTATATTAGTCTACCTTGGATCGTGGCTGGGGATTTTAATCAGATTTTGTATAACTACAAAAAAAATGGAGGGAAAAGAAGGCATGAAAATCAGATGGAACCATTTAGACAATCGGTTGCTTACTGTGATCTTCAAGACATGGGGTTCTTTGGTGAGGCTGGTACGTACACCAACTGTCAATTGGGCGCTAAAAATTTTATAAGTAGATTGGATAGAGTTTTCAGTTGCCCTCTTGGCATGCAGTCCTTTCCAAACCTCTCTGTTCAGCATCTTCCTCGTGAGAATTCAGATCATTGTCCAATCCTTATTAGATTTTTTAGTAACCATAAAGCTCCAAGGAGAATCTTTAGATTTGAAAATGGGTGGTGTGTGGAGAAGAAGTGTAAGTCTATTGTCCAAGAAGTGTGGAGTAAGAACCATCTGAACCTGGGGCAGAAGTTTGATGAATGTGCTAGGAAGTTATCCCAGTGGAAAGGATGGTCCATCAAAAAAATTAAGTGGAAGATTTCTGTTGAAAAGAATGAGCTAGCAGAGTTTTCGAAAGCCCCTCTTACTTCGGGCGTTGAAAATAACAGAAAGAGACTCCTGTTTGAAATTGAGTTGCTTGCAATGAAAGAAGAAATCTGGTGGCAACAAAGGTCAAGAGTCTCTTGGCTAAAGGAGGGTGACAGGAATTCAACATTTTTTCATGCTAAGGCCTCGTATGCTAAGAAGACTAATGACATCTTCGGAATTAAGAATGAGAATGGGGAGATGTGTTATGGCTGGGATCAGATTGAGGAAATCTCCAGAAGGTATTACCAGGATCTGTTCTCGTCTTCTAACCCTTCCGGGGGAAAGTGCTTTGAGGATGCAGTGAGAAACAAGCTCTCTCCCTCCTTCATATTGGATCTTAATGCTCCATACTTAGCTCAAGAAGTGTTTGAAACTGTCAAACTTTTGGGCTCAGACAAGTCCCCTGGTCCTGATGGTTTCAATGGTAAATTCTTTAAAACTTACTGGAATATTGTGGGTCCTCATATCACCTCCACGGTTCTTGATGTGTTTACTACTTTATAGCCTTGATCCCTAAAATAAAAGGAGTTGTTAGTATTGATAACTTCATACCCATTGCCCTCTACAATTTTACCTACAAAATTATCTCCAAAATCCTAGCCACAAGAATTCAAACCCTTCTTCCTTCCCTTATTTCTGAAAACCAATCAGGTTTTGTAAAGGGCGGGTTGATTTCAGATAACATCATCCTTGCTGGTGAGCTCCATCATTATTTAGAGAAAAGCTTAGAAAAAAAAAAGCGTTCTTTGCTCTAAAAACAGACCTTAGTAAGGCATATGATAGGCTGGAGTGGGGGTTTATTGAAATACCCCTAAATTAATTTAAATTAATTTAAGGGATTTCTTTTATTAAACCTTTAATAATACTATTAAGTATTAAATTATTATATGGAATTATGAATATTAAATTAGTATAAGGAATTATGAATATTAAATTAGTATAAGGAATTATGAATATTAAATTATTGTATGGAATTATGGAAATTATTTTAGGGGGATTCCTATTTAACACTAAAGAATACAATTAAATATTTAATTATTATATATTATTATATAGTATTATGAATTTAATAATAAGATTTATAAGTCAATAAATCTTGGGAAAATTTCTAAACACTCCAAGTATATTATAAAGATTTTAGAAAGAGTTGGAACATTGTTTTGAAACATAAAAGTCAAAATAAAATTATAGAAACCTTAAAGCTTATTAACCCTTGCTAGGGTTGACTTTTTGAGAATGGTCAAACTAGCACATGAAACCTATACCAATAAATAGGTTATGGAAACCCATGAAGATCGATAAAAAGAACGTCAAAAACGGATCATCCTAGCCAAAGTTATGCTAGATTGAAGTTTAGAGTCAAAACTTTGAGATCTGCCACGTGTCAATCAATCACAGGCCGCCCAACACTTAGTCGATTTTCTCCTTGTTTTTCGCCAACAGAAATTAGTTTGTTGCCCTATCTTGTGACCTCCATAACTTTCTACTCGTTTGGAATTTTTGAGTTCCGTCTTTTGCATTCTCTTCTCCTTAATCTCCTCTTTCCAACCATAATTCATACATCTTCTAACTCATCCTACATCGACGGGAATATTGATCCAAAGTTGCCACCTTGCGAATTCATAACCCAGAATTCTGGTTTTCTCTGAAATCAGGTAAACTTTGTCTTGTCATAACTTCTTCGTTTCTCAGCCAAATTTCGTGTTCTTTAGCTAGTTTTGAAGAGCTCTAATCCCTCTACAATTTTCATGTTGATGACTAAGGCTGATTCGTAATAGTTTGGGAGCGCTAGTCGTCTAAAGTTCCCTACTCGATCAAGTCGGGTTTTTGCCTAGAATTCTTCCAGAAACGACATGGTAACCTCAGATCTTTGTGGATCTGTAACTTTCTCCCTAGTTATTAGTTTTCCATGATTCTTCCACCAATGTTTAGAGTTACATGTCTACTTTAAAATTACGTAGGTTTTATGGATTGAATCTCTCTCAGCTAGCACGAGTTGATCCGTGAAGTAGGCTACTTGAACTGCTCATAAAATAATGACTTTTCTGGAAATCGAATTCGATTTTGCTTGTCGGCGCTTCTCTGGTAAGTTTCTGATCAAATCCTCCAACAATGTTGTTCGGTTTGTCATTCTCGAACTAACCCCCCAACCAATTTAACCTATAGTGCATCATACAGAGAGAATTTGTGGAAATTCAAATTTCTAAACCGTATGAACCCTAACCTCGAAATCGAATTCGAAAACCATCGTATATTGCATTATAATTGGGGAAATTGGTCTCATTAGAACCGTAATTTAATTTAGAAACCATAGAAACAAGAATCACTTGGTTTCGTTCTGTAGATTGGGAGATATTGTCGATTTAGTACTCAACTTCGATTTTGGATTTGATGAAGAACTGGGGCTTCAGCGTCCGTCCGATCTGGACTTAAGGAAATGGACGGCCAAGATTAGATCGTGGATAATAAAGATGTTTTAAGTTTATAATGTTTCAGAATTTAACTCTAACTTGTTGAATTAATTTAAATACCTTCCCGAAGGTATTTTGACTTGAAATTTTAACCATAGATTCCTTATTAATTCTATTTTATTTTGATGTAAATTAATAAGGTTTTGGAGTTTTTAAACATAAGTTATGATTTTTGCAAATTACGAGTTTTCTGGAATTATTTGGCTAATTTAAAAAGATTTTTTATGAAATAAAATTTATAATATGTCTAAAATGTTATAGTTACTGTATTAAATTTGGGAATTTTCGGGCAATGGTAAATAGTTTTAAAATTTGTGTTTGTGAGTTTTTCATAAGAATAACTTATAATATATGGTTTTTAATGTAACTAAAAATTAAAGTATGGTTTGTTAATAAACTTTTTAAGCTGGGAAAATGTGGAACACTAAATTAACATTTTATAACATAAGTTATAAATGTTTGGTATTAGCTTTTAAGAGAAGTGGAATTATTTCATATATGTATATATACTTATTTAAGTAGAAACTTATGTAAATCAAGGAATTTAATTATTTTTACGTTTTATTTATTATACTATATGGGAGTTAATATTTTTAATCAAACTAAGGGAAATGTATATACTTACACATATAGAAAGGAAATAAAATAGTAACTTAGGGTAAAACAGGGAGCTAATAAATTAACACTTGTATTAACTAAATAGTATAAGAGCTAGTATCCTAAGATATAGTAAAGAAATACTTTGTGAAACATACATGGAATGCAGATAAATGTTGAGGTAATAGATAATTTAAAATAATAAGCTACATAGGGTATGTATTAATTAAATTTTAATACAGGTATACGTATATATGTATTAAATAAATAAAGGGAAACACTTTATTTTATAAACCGTATATCGGTTGTAGTTATGCCTAAAAGTTATTAAACATAATTAAATACAATAAAACTACATAAATAATGTTTTGAACAAATCCTAGTATATATAAATATATACACATTAAACATAATAAAATTAAATACCTTATAGGAAATATAATACGAAGGAATTAATAAGTTAAACTAAACCTCTACATAATACTAATAGGAGAATATTATATGAGGTGGTATTAAATTATAGTTATGTATTAGGCTTAAAGAGTTACCTTTGAATTTCCAAGGTTTATATATAAACCATATTAAAATACACGTATAGTATTATTTGTCAATGATCAGAATGTAAAACTAAAATTGGGATTAAGTAATTAATAAGTTAAAACTTAGGAAGAATTGTGATTAGATTACATAAAATGTTGCACAAATAGATCTTATTCTATAATTAATGATAAACAAATGTAATACGTTTACATCTAAATATTCTTAATATATAAACCATAATAAAATAAGTAAAATACTTTTACATCTAAATGTGAGGTGGATTAATAAGTCTAGATTTAATCATTTCTTAACATTTATGGTATTGAAATATAACTTAATGTTTTAAGATAGAATCATTAAAAGGATTATGATATAATCTATATTAAACGATGATTTGGAAATTTATCTAAATAATTATCCTTAAGTTTCATGGCATTAGATAAGCCATATGAAATACATTTATAACATTTATTACCAATACTTAGGATGTGAGTTCACAATTAAGTGAGGTATTTAGTAGTTAGAATTTATAGAAGGTTTATAAATAGGAATTTGATACTTAAAACCTTTGAACCTTTTATTAGATAAAACTAAGTTACATAAGATATTATACTGATATACTTTACGGTAAAGGGGAATAATGTTAGGTTATTTGAATATAAAATATGGGAATTTTCATAGTAGATTATCTTATTAAATAATTAACAATTTCACTTACGAACCAGAATTTGATTCTTTGATAAATTCTACTCTATGTAGATATATTGTCCATCCTAAATACAATAAAGGAAATAATTTATTAAGTTATTCCTTTGAAACCTTAGGTTTTGTAAAACAGTTTAAAACGTATTTAAGGCTTAAGTTTAATGAAGTTTAGTACAAAGGATTATACATAGTCTATAGAGAGAACGTGTGTAAAAATAAAACATTTAGGAAATTAAATGTAAGTAAGGATACATAAAAGGTTATACTAACACCTTATTGTATAGGTAATAATATAATATACCTTGTGAATACTAAATGTAAGATTAATTCATTAAATCTAAGTTATCTATAGTATAGTTATTCAGGATGAGAAGCAATTTAACATCTTATGACAAGTTTATTAGATGGTTGTAATTTAAAGTCATTCTGAACTAAAGATGAGATAATTGAGTTTAGCAGTTCAATTAAGTTATAATAAAACGCGTCAAACACTACGATTTCAATATACAAGATGTAGATCTTAATTAAGTTAAGGGGAAGACTTAATCATAATGGGTTATCTAGTAGATATTGTTTGAATACATAATCTTTACATTGTGAGATAGTAGTATAGTACCTTGGGCTATACAACGTTCTCAGATAACTCAAAGATTATACATAACATTTAAGTGAGGGCTTAAAAGACAATTGAGACTTTGGAATAAGAGTAAGGAGTTTATTTATGCTTAACATAGGCTACAAGTGATTGATGATAGATTACCTTTAATATTCTTCAGAGTATTGTTGATTGTTTGCGTAAGTTGACTAGAACTGCTACAGCGTTACCCAGGTACGATTTCTCGTACTCCAATATTTTTACTGATTGACTTGTGGAATGTTTTGGAAAACGCTAACTGAGCTTAAGAGGAATTTTTAAAAGGAAATGGTTGTGTGACTAACTCAGCTTGTGTGACTAACTGAGCCTTGAATGTGAAACTCACTTGGGTATTGGTCCCTTCTATTTGGTTGTTCCATTAGACATTGACTGCTTAGGGTTTACGCTTCTACACTCTGTAGGACTGAGTGTTTTGGTATTGCTCTGGGTAGTTAGTGATCTAGTGGGAATTTGGAAAAAGGTCAATCTTGGAAATTCTTCTTTCGACTCTGGATATCGTTTCATCCATGAGCTGGTTCTTGGGGTTTCGACGTGCACGCGTCTTCAATGGTAACAACAGGGGGTTGTATCCCTCGCCCATAGGGGCATTGATATTTAACAGTAGGGGGTTGTATATCCCTCGCCCATAGGGGCATTGATATTTAACAGTAGGGGGCTGTATATCCCTCGCCCATAGGGGCATTGATATTTAACAGCAGGGGGCTGTATATCCCTCGTCCACCAGGACATTTTTAATATGACAGCAGGGGGTTGTATATCCCTCGTCCATACGGACATTATATCTGGCGGTGGGGGTCATCTCTCCCAACTGGTATTATGCCACTCTTGAGTTATTGGTTCTTGGATCTATCTTATTATTCCTAGTCCTTTGTGACTATCTGAGTCTTCCTACTCCTAATGGGAATTGGGTTTAATAAGGCAATGGATGTTCACTAACACATGATGTGGTTTGTTTCACTAACCTTACTTTTATGTTATTAACCTTTATTCTTATCTTGATATCTTGATTTGGTGATTTGTGAAATGTCTTGCTCCTCTGTGTGGTTTAAGTGCTTTCAAGCTAATATTTATTTAAGAGTTGTTTTATAAGTTTGTTTTTGGAGAATTGTACCAGTTCCATTCCAGGGAACTAACTCACCCCTCCCGGGGTGGGCTGCTTGGTTTCATCTTGCAGGTACAAATTGATTTACAGGTGGCCACGAAGAGCATGAGTGATTGGGATGAGATTAGGTTTATGGAGAGTGAATGTATTTTATTACTGTTATGTTATGTTAAGTTTTCTCGAAGTTCAGACCGTAACTTAGTTAATTGTAATGGTTGTAGTTGGTGAGGTTGGTACCAGGTGTTTGGAGCCCGATGGTCTGTAGCACCTTTAGTTTATTTTCCGCTGTTGTTTTATTATTATAGGGGTGTTACATTTATCTTCAAAATCCTCACAGCTATGGGATTCCCTCCAAACTGGTTGACCCCAGTTATGAATTGCATTTCCTCTGCTAGATGTGCAGTAATCGACAATGGGTCCCCAGGTCAGTTTTTTAAGCAAACAAGGGGCATTAGACAAGGGGATCCACTTTCTCCCTTTATGTTTATTTTGGTGCAAGAGGCTTTATCTAGTTACCTGAACAAAGCTGACCTTGCAAGTGATTTTAAAGGTATAAGAATGAAGTTCGACAGCCCTTCTATTTCTTATTTAGCATTTGCCGATGATGTAATTTTCTTTGGGCGTGCTTCGGCTGAAAACGCAACCTTCCTCCATATTACCCTTAAGAAGTTCCTCAAAGCCTCTGGTCACCACATAAATCTTGATAAATCAGAGATACTTTTCAGTAAGAGATTGGCAAGCCCTCAAAAGCACAGTATCTCCAATGTTCTAGGGGTGTCAGAAGTTTCTGGTTTCTCAAAGTACATTGGGCTTCCGTTGAAGATAGGAAGAAACAAATCCCAAGTTTTTGAGTATATTATTAGTGCCATCCAAAAAATAGTTGCCTCCTAGAGTACTCCCATGTCCCAAGCGGCAAGGACGATCTTGGTGAGCAGTGTCCTGCAAGCCATCCCTTGCTACTCTATGACCCTTTTCCTTCTCCCTAAGACGGTTGTTGCCAAAATAAAGTCTATTATAGCAGGATTCTGGTGGGGTGGAAACAAAAACCCTAAGACTATGGTCTGGTTGAAGTGGAGAAATGTTTGTAGTAAAACCGATGTTGGAGGGTTGGGTCTCAGGAGTATTGAGGATTTCAACAAAGCCCTGCTCACTAAACAGTTGTGGAGAATTATTTCTTCACCGGATTCTCTCATGGCCAGATCCCTTAAAGCCCTCTACTTCCTAAATGGGTGTGTAACAGAAGCTAAGCTTCCATCCAAAGCTAGTCAAGTTTGGAAATCATTGCATCCCAACATCAGTCTATTAAAAGGAGGTATTAGGAAGCAAGTAGGGAATGGGTCTTCTACTTTGTTCTGGGATTTTCCTTGGGTGCCTAGACCAGGTGGGTTCCACATTATCTCACAAAAACCCCATTCTTCCTCTTCTGCTCAGTTGGTCTCTCATTTCATCAATCCAAGTCTTAATAGTTAGAACACACAAAGACTGCAACAGACGCTCAACACCACAGAAAGTAATTTCATTGCCTCCCTACCTATAAACTCCACACAAAATGATCACTGGGTATGGGAATTCACTAGAGATAAAAAGTACTCGGTAAAATCTGGTTTCAATTTGATTCAGAAGGTAAATTAAGATGGTCAGTCGTCTCTTCCTAATTGTTTTTCTACCCTTAGAAACAGAATTGATAAAGATATCTGCCCTCCTCGAGCTAGACTGGTGTTTTGAAAATTTCTGAAAGGAATTACCCAATTTCAAGGTAACATAGGTAACATAATTGGTGGTGCTACTGCTTGCTTCTTTTGTGGGGACAAAGATACTCCTGCGCATTATTTTTTCAAGTGTTGTGCGGTCACTGATATTTGGGGTCTTATTATCAACCTTCAAAGTGCTCCAACTAATGAAGATGCTGCTATTTTTGATTGGTTCATTGACCAAGCAAGAGTGTGGGGGAAGGAAAAGCTCTCCTCTGTTATAAACCTTATGTGGGTGATATATGATGCTAGAAATAGATGTAGACATGATTCAGATCTAGCATGGTGGAATGTGATTGAGAAAAACCTTGCTTATATTGAGGCTTTCAAAGCTGCTAATAATATGAATTCTCAGGAAATCAAAGAAGGTACCAAATGGAATCCCCCGCCCCCAGGTTTCGTCTCTGTCTCTTTGAATGTCTTCACAAGAAGGAATCATCCATACCAGATTGGTTGTCTTTTGAGCAATGTAGAAGGAATTTCAATTCTAGCTTTCAACAAGAAGATGTTAAACACTTGCAAAGTGCAAATTGCTGTTATCAAAGAGGCTTGTAATGCAGTGGAACTTGCTATTTCAGGAGGTAACCATTGTGTCTGTTTTGATAATATGAAGGAGGAGCACCTCAAGATGTTGTTTGGGGCTGAAAATGATCACATCTTAGAGATCAAGGAAGAAAAAATGAAGCTTACAAATTTGTGTAATTCGCTTAATAGTTGTGTGTAATAGCTCAAGTGGCTACTTAAATTTTCCTAGTATGTTAGTTGCTAGAATGTTTAATGATTCCCCCCTCGGGTTTAAAAGTGTGGGAAAGAGATCTCATTCCCTATAACATTATTAGTGCTTGTCTCTTGGACAAAGAGTCGAGTCTGTAACATGAACTGTTTGATAATGAGAATTTGTAGGAAGTTTTAAAAAAAAATCAAAAATAGCTTGTGGTCCCAACGTGACATTAGTACATTGAATATACATGATCACCATCGTCATCAATAGGTTACACAAACCAATTTATTACACTATCATTTATTTATTCAACCATTATATAAGCCACTTTCACTTTATGAGTAGATAAGTTAATCCTATGAAGTGTTGTAATATTGATAATCAACCGCTTATATTATACCCTCATATCCTAAGACACTACATCTGGTACGGTGTTTCCATTTATTTATTTATTTAATTAATTAATTGAACTTGATACCTTCATATAACAATAAAGCAATTACACAATGAACTAATAATAGTAGCATCAAGGATTCCAACAAGGAGGACCCCAAGTCCCCATCACCAAAATAAGCCACTTTTATTCTAGGAAGGACATAATCCACATCCAAGATTTAAAAGGTATCAAAAGACTGTTTACCCAGCTCAAAGGCCAGAAAAGATAAGTACCTCAACGTATGAATTACAACAAAACTAACCATACCATAGAACCTATAAAAAGACGGGTTATAGTTATCCCAAACCTTCCATGCATAACATTCACCTTTGTTAAACAGTTTAGAGAAATGTTGATGATGACATCAAGGTTCATATCAAGACATAAGAAGAGGTTACCCACTGAAATAGTAAGTAAACTCCAATGAAGATTGGCATGACTGGATGATGATCAATTTCACCATAATAAAGGTTTTAATCAACCTACTGAAAACCAAACAAATATAGCCCTTCCAATTCAGATTGTTAGCCCAAATCTTCCCCACTTCTAGCAAATAGAAAGCCAGACCAGTACCCTTGTTGAGCAACTCCCCACGAAAACAAGACCACCTATCTTGCACACCCAGGGTGAGGATGTACAATCTCAAGGTATCAACCACATGCAACCTCTTACTGTCAAAGATCTCCCACAAGCCCCAGTCACTGATAAGCTTCACCATGAAATCATAACATCTAAGCACCTTATTTTACTCACTAAAACCATCTTCAAAGCAATCCTGGATATGGGAATGAAAAGACCCCACTTACTGGGCCGTAAAAGCTTCCAAATTGAGCCATTAAGATTCCCAGTAGACCAGCAGATACCCCCATGGATAAAGAACCCCAAATTACTAAAAACGTTACTCCTACTTATAGAATATGTCATACTACTAGCTAAATGCACTTTGAGCGTGCTAGAAAATAACTCATTGGAAGCTAATATTGAGGTAACTTGAGCAATAGAAAAAACGAAATCATAGAGACACTTCTCCCAACAAACTGGACCATAATAGAGCTAAAACTTGGAAAATCAAGAGCAACTGACAAAGAGGAATGAGTTGTAAGCCAAAACCCCGACAAATGTAGATCTTTGACATAAGAACCAATACAAAATGAGTGCACCTGCACCACTTAACTAGAGCTGTCAAACAGGTTTTCCATTCAGGTTTTGGGTCATATTTTTTTGGGTCATTATCCGTTCGGGTCATTTCGGGCTCGGATCATTTTGGGTTCGGGTTGTAATAGTGTCTAGATAGAATCGGGTTTGGTTATTTTGGGTCATGGTTAATATTAAGTAAATATATACCTAATATCTATAAGAATATACTACATATAGATCAGAGAAAAGTCAATACAATGTCTATTCTGAATTTCATTCGGATATACTATGTTTGAATCAAGTTTTTTGTCATATTTATTTGGGTTATTTAGGTTTGGGTCGATTTATGGTCACTATTATTTCATGTTATTCGAGTTTGGATAACTTTTAAGTACTATTATTTCGGGTCATTTCGGGTTCGGGTCGGTTTCGGGTTATAAATTTTTTGGCTCATTTCGGGTTCGGGTCATTTTGGGTTTTACCCAATCGGGTTTCGGGTTAATTATATTTAAATATTTTCGGGTTTTAGTCGGGTTTCGGGTTCGGATAAAACAGACGAGTTTTTGGGTTGGGTCAAATTTTGACAGCTCTACCCTCAACATTCCAATGTTGGTGCTTAGGAAACATAGCACTCCTGAAAAAACCTTAGCAACCCTGTTTGACCAACAACAACCCATCAAACTAAGCAGGTCAATAACCCTAAGCAAGGTTGAATCAACTCCCCCATAGGGATCCATAGACGCAAGCTTTTAAACAACCAAAATCCTAGCCAAAGGAATCATCAACCTCGACCTGCAACAAAGAGGAGGGGAAGAAAATCCCCAATATTTATCGAACAAAAAGCAGAAAAACTAACCCAAATTTTTGCCTTAACTTAATGACCTCATAAAAACCCACAACGACATCATCAAGCAGAGTATTCACCAAGACTCCAGGAAGAACAGGGTAGGTGATTAGTACTGTAACTAGAACAACGACTTCAATTGATTGAATGACACTTGTTAGCAGAAATATGTGTTACTATACTTCTACCTAGGCAGTGTACCTATCGTTTTGCGGAACAGTGAATTAAGTGGGGTTGTCGATCTCAGGGACCTCGTTCAATTAACTGACAATTTATTAATTAACTAAGAAACTAAACTAAGAAAACAGGAAACGTCACTTTTCAGGTTTTACTTAATTTAATGAAAAGAAAGACTCAACAAACTAACATAAACTAATAAAACAGTAAAATAAACTAAAGAAAGGAATAAAGATTGAAACTTTAAAATCTAAGGAAGCACCCCGGATTGTTCTGCAAACCTTCACTTTATTAATTAATAAACTCTTCCCTAATTCTGCAATAAACTCAGAAACTATAATTAATTCGTCAACGGCTAAGTCTAACGAATCCTAACCAGTTGCTAGAACTAGCAGCAGACTAATGCTCTAATCCGGACACAACTAATCGCATAAAGAACAGTTTCTATTTGAGACCGATTAACCTATAGGCGGGATCACGCTTCTAGTCGTTAATCAGGTTTAATTCCTATGTCTTGTTATCTATCTCAGCTCTCGCGTGTTGATTAGAAAACTACAAATATTGCTTTAATAATTAGCTAGAAAATTAAAGCGCATGAAGAACTGGAATTAAACTACTGCATTAATAAAATAGAGAAAAGATTACAAAATAAACATGAAGATCCGGTTTGCTACCCCAATCCGGGGAGCTAAACTAACTACTCAAACATAAACATAAAAGTAACAAAAATAATAGAGAAAGACATTAATATGTAACAATGGTGATATGTGGTGATGAAGTTACGATGGTGATGAAGTTACGGTGGTGATGGTTATGATGTGGTACGATGAAAGAAGAGCATAATTTGAGAGGCATAAAGCCCCACTCTCTGGTGAAGCGTCCCCCCTTCACAGCCCTCATGAATTGTATATATACTGCTACGATCAGAATCCAATTTCTATCTTTAAATTAGATAAAAACACAATGATGATCTATCGGTTGGAAGTAATTTTTATCTTTTTTCTGATCTTCTTCAATTTTGCGTCCACGTCCTTCGTGACTTAAATTTCAAATGCCACTTGTCCATGTGATGTAGCTTCCTGAGTGCACAACGTGAGAAAGTTATATATATATATATATATATATATATTATATTTTTGCATAGTAATCCTACATTTGACACATAAAAATATGAGTTCATATCAAAACATAAATATAAGAAAAAGCATATGATAAGTGAGAAATATGACATGAATTGTTGTCAAAATAGGAAGAATTAAAGCACTAAAAATAGATGTATTTCGCACTTATCAAACTTCCTCACACTTAGCTTTTGCTTGTCCTCAAGCAAATATAGAATATGACTACTCTTAAGGGTCGTAGTATTGAAACTCAGGATCAAACAATTGCTGATGGAAAACAAGCAAAATGACAATCAAAAGAAAAGTCTGCTACTAGCTGTAGGTTTTCACAAACAGTGAAAAAGAGTGAAGTTAAAAGCATGGAGAAGTTAGATTATAGAAACTGAAACAGATTAGTTTGGGATCTTCCATCATTTATTTCCTCTAACCTTTGGATGACAAGGGGTGTGAAGTAACACCTTATTCCGTGATACCTTTCAACACCACATACTCATGATCAGAATAAGCAAAATTGAATTACACATTTAAATTTTCAAAGTTCCTTTTCCTTAACATTCTATTTTACCATTTGCATATTTAATTCATCCCCTCAGACTTTTCTCTTCACCCTTGTAGCGGCATTGGGCCTTCTATCCCGGATCACATGACCTTAGGTAGATGGGTGATGAAGCACCCCAAGGACTTAATAACCGAGTGAAGAGGCCTGTTTTGGTTCAGAAAATAAATTTCAATTCAGATCAGCGGAGTACCTTGCCTTACCCTTTCATACCAAACTTTCTTATCATTCCCGAAATCCCAAACTAGACTTATTCAGTTTTCATAATCAGCTAATCCACCAAATTTTAGTGAAAATAGATTCAGTTTGATAAAACTATACATACAAACAGCCAAAAGCAGAAAGATTCTTGAGGTGGCCATCAGGCTTGTTTTCAAAACCTCAACAAAAAATTTCACCTAAATATTCAATATTTATTGGCACTTAAAAGAAGCAATTCTTTCAAAATAAAAGGACAACCAAAAACAATGTGGCATTAAGTGCAATTGTCAATATTTAGAAAGTACCTCTACTTCCTCACACTTAAGAGGAGCAATGTCCTCATTGTTCACAAATTAAAACCAAGAAAAGGACTTTCTAAATATTACAAACTCATCAAGGATTTCATTCAGGACAATAATGACTGATATAAAAATAATCTTTAAGCATAAAAGTCATGATAGGCTGAACATAAACATTAAAAATAAGGAGAAACTGAAACTCCCCTGATATCGTAGATTGATGAAGGTTCCCTTTCTCACACTTAAGCTTGAACAAGGGGGGTGTTCCTCACACTTGTGTTCCAGCAAGTGTCCAACCTTGGGGATACATCAACCACCATAATAAAAATTTCACCTGCACACACTCACAACTACCACAAAAACGCTTATAGCGTTGCATTAAAGCACAAACACCATTCCACTTCTAAATAAAAGAAAAAAAAATAAACCTAAGAAAATAAAACAAAACAAAATATAAATTTAACAACTGGGTTGCCTCCCAGTAAGCTGCCCGTCTTTATAGTCTTTGGCTAGACTCCTGCTTCGTTATCCTGGATCAAAATAAAAGTAGACAACAGCTTTGCCAGGAAAACAAAATAGACAGTAATTAAAAGCAAACCACCTGGATCAAAACAAAGTGTTACTTCGGCAAATAAAATAGGAAAATAAATACTCCACAAAACCTGGTGTTTGAGGAGGTATTGCTGGTAACGCTGCTCAATCAGAAGACCAGGTGCGAATGGCTCTTCTTCCTCAAATTCAACATAAACATCCTCTTCCTTTTGTTGAGGCTCCTGGAAGCAAGGTTGAAATTGTAGATCAATTGGTGGTGGCGCTTTCTCCTCAGATTCGTGAATATAGATATCCTCTTCCAGTTGGTGAGGCTCCATGGAAACTTCATTCTGGCAGATAATTGTGGTAGAATCTGTAATTTCTTCATCTTCAATGAATCGATTGTAATTGGCGCTTCTACACCGTGTGACAAGTGCAGACAAAATATCTTCAAATTCTAGTTGCTCCTCTTGTGTTGGGGATGGAGAGGGAGGGGAACACAAATTGTTAAATATTTGCTCCACCTCTTCTTCAGATAATGCACTCCTGATAAGTTCCTCCATCTCTTCAACAGAACATGTAGCCTCAAAAGTATCTGGCTCGAATCGATCTTTACTCCTTAGAGTCTCCACTGGAATCTCTTCTAGCGGCTTGGCCTGACTCGGGAGAAATTCGTCTGGCCCCTGTGTAGATTGCTGTTTGTTCTGATTGAAGTAATAATATCCCAACTGATCTTCTTTGTACTGTGTTTTAGCCTGCTCAACTTCCCACCAATGCAGCTCTCGATTTGATTGTTGAGGTGGTTGATAATCCTTGACCAACCTTTGATAAGAGGATATCTCCTCCTGCATACGCGTCCATTCCAATTCAATCAACAATCTTCTCACCTCATCCTTGCCGCTCTCCATCGTCAGAAATTAGCTATCAAAAACAAAAATAAAAAGAAAAAGTAAACTAGAACTAGAAAATAGAAAAAAAAACACAAAAACAAAATTAACTAAATAAATCAACACAGAAAAATAAAATATAAATAAAAGAGAATAGCTAAATAAATAATAAATAGATAAAACAAAATAATTAAAATAACAAAGATAAAAACAAAAAGAAAATCCAAAAGCAACAACCAGATCAAACTTAATAGTACTAAACCGATTCATGAAACGACGAATAACCAAACAAAAAGTAAAATAAAAACAAATAGAAAAAGAAAAAAAACAAATCGAAAAGGGGAGAAAAACAAACGTAATTAATGAAACTAGCGTACTAATTACTAACAAAATTGGCTTTGGAAGAAAACTCATACACGTAAGAAGTCGATGCTAAAAATAAATAAAACAAAATCGAAATCAGAATCAAAATCAATAACGGAGACAAAACGAACACTCCTAAACTTACTGACTACAGAATTGAATTTGAATGCAAAATAAAAGAAGAAAAGAAAATCGAAATCAAATCTCGAAAGTTAACATAACCGAATTGAATGAAAATTATGAACTAAGCGTACAAGAATAAAATCAAGTACGATAAAGTGAAATTGAAATAACAAAATATACAAAGAAAAACTAAACTAACAATTCAATTAAAGGAAAAACTGACGAAAGACAAACTTACGTATACCAAAAGTTTCGAAAAATATAAAGAAAAAAAAACTTGAATGCAAAATTGAAACAGGATAGAAAGTGTACGTAAACCAATCAAAACAAAATCGATGTTGAGGAAAAAAACGACAAAAGAAGTCAATGAACAAAATAAAATAAATAAAAGAAAGAAAACTCAAATAAAAAAATCTCAATCAGATAAATAAATATGTCAATTAACCGTGCCAGAGGTCCCCGGCAACGGCGCCAAAACTTGTTAGCAGAAATATGTGTTACTATACTTCTACCTAGGCAGTGTACCTATCGTTTTGCGGAACAGTGAATTAAGTGGGGTTGTCGATCTCAGGGACCTCGTTCAATTAACTGACAATTTATTAATTAATTGAGAAACTAAACTAAGAAAACAGGAAACGTCACTTTTCAGGTTTTACTTAATTTAATGAAAAGAAAGACTCAACAAACTAACATAAACTAATAAAACAGTAAAATAAACTAAAGAAAGAATAAAGATTGAAACTTTAAAATCTAAGGAAGCACCCCGGATTGTTCTGCAAACCTTCACTTTATTAATTAATAAACTCTTCCCTAATTCTACAATAAACTCAGAAACTATAATTAATTCGTCAACGGCTAAGTCTAACGAATCCTAACCAGTTGCTACAACTAGCAGCAGACTAATGCTCTAATCCGGACACAACTAATCGCATAAAGAACAGTTTCTATTTGAGACCGATTAACCTATAGGCGGGATCACGCTTCTAGTCGTTAATCAGGTTTAATTCTTATGTCTTGTTATCTATCTCAGCTCTCGCGTGTTGATTAGAAAACTACAAATATTGCTTTAATAATTAGCTAGAAAATTAAGCGCATGAAGAACTGGAATTAAACTACTGCATTAATAAAATAGAGAAAAGATTACAAAATAAACATGAAGATCCGGTTTGCTACCCCAATCCGGGGAGCTAAACTAACTACTCAAACATAAACATAAAAGTAACAAAAATAATAGAGAAAGACATTAATATGTAACAATGGTGATATGTGGTGATGAAGTTACGGTGGTGATGAAGTTACGGTGGTGATGGTTATGATGTGGTACGATGAAAGAAGAGCATAATTTGAGAGGCATAAAGCCCCACTCTCTGGTGAAGCGTCCCCTTCACAGCCCTCATGAATTGTATATATACTGCTACGATCAGAATCCAATTTCTATCTTTAAATTAGATAAAAACACAACGATGATCTATCGGTTGGAAGTAATTTTTATCTTTTTCTGATCTTCTTCAATTTTGCGTCCACGTCCTTCGTGACTTAAATTTCAAATGCCACATTGTCCATGTGATGTAGCCACAATTATCCAGTGAAGTTAGACGGGAACAACTACCTTGCTTGGTCTCGTTCATCTTTTTATTCATCAAAGCCCTTATGGTAGGATGGGTATATAACGGGACAAAAACAGAGACCCCAATGCGTTGATGCATCTTTTAGTCAATGGGAATCAGAAAATTCGCTAGTTATGTCCAGAATCCAATTTCTATCTTTAAATTAATAAACACACAACGCTGATCTATAGGTTGGAAGTAATTTTTATCTTTTCTGATCTTCTTCAATTTGCGTCCACGTCCTTCGTGACTTAAATTTCAAATGCCACATTGTCCATGTGATGTAGCCAAATTAGTCCAGTGAAGTTAGACGGAACACTACCTTGCTTGGTCTCGTTCATCTTTGTTATTCATCAAAGCCCTTATGGTAGGATGGGTATATAACGGGACAAAACACAGACCCAATGCGTTTGATGCATCTTTTAGTCAATGGGAATCAAAACATAAATATAAGAAAAAGCATATGATAAGTGAGAAATATGACATGAATTGTTGTCAAATAAGAAGAATTAAAGCACTAAAAATAGATGTATTTCACACTTATCAACACCTGAGCTAATGAAGTCTAAAGTAATCTCGACGGAACCAATCACCTAGCCTGACATATAGGTAAGATAAATCATAAGAAAAAGTTAAGCGAGACACCACCTTGGATAGGAAACAAATTGAGTCGTTCTTTCTCTTCGATGGGTATTCGACAAATTATAATAGAAGAACTGTGTCGTGTGTTATAACCCGGTTTTCTGTAACTTTCTAACATCATGTCATTTGTCATTTTATTGTATTTATTTCTAGCTTCAGGATGTCGGAGTCATTTATTTAAAAGAGAGGGTCAAGTTGGTCTTTTCCCTTCCTTATTTTTGGTAAGTAGTTCCTAATAAGGAGAGGAACTCCTTATTTTATTTCTCGCTCGACATTTCCCGTACAGTTTCTCATTGTTCTTCCCGATAGTTTGAGCGCTTGAGACTCCTTCTTTCCTCTCTTCTGTGCCTCTAATTTTGGTGAGAATTCCTGTTGCAACTTAGTAGATTCTTCTGCTGGTTCTCGGAAAGTCTTATGCGGTGTTTCAGGTTTGTTTATTATGGATTCGGTGGTAGTTTGTTATTGTTTGGGAAGTGCAGTTTTCTGATTTTGTATTCTGATTTTGGGGGTTGTTCTGTGAAATTCAGTGGTGTGTTGTCTCCTCGTTGTCTGCGTGAACGTCTGGGGATTATCAGGCTGCAATCGTTGGTTGTATGTGCTTCGAATTGATATAAGTAGGGATGGAATCGGGGTTGTTTGCTCACCCTCGGGGACTGATTTTAATTGTGTTTTCTGGTTGGAATTTGAGTTGTTTTGTGTGGATTTATTTCGGATTCGTGTCGTTGATCATATGGTTAAACCCCCGTGGGCACTGTTTTGCAATTGCTGATGATTTAGTGATGTTGGGAATGAGTTTATATTGTTTTTCGCCTCTGTCACTGCTCTGTGAACTGATATTTTTGCGACGTCCGGACATGTTGTCTGGCGTGCCTCTAATTCGTTTTTTCAAAGTGTCCGGACATCTATCCGGACTTGTAAGTCCGGACAACGTGCGAGGATGTTTCTGATTTTGCTCTCGGCATGTGTCCGAACTTGTAAGTTCGGACACATGTTTGGATTTCTCCTGGATTTTGATTTCGACATGTGTCCGGACATGTAAGTCTGGACACATGTCCGGACGTGACTCTGGATTTTTGTTCACACCATGTCCAGACATGTAAGGTCGGACGCATGTCCAGACACACCTTCTGTTTTGTCTATTTTGCTCGTTTGAGCTCCGTTTTGACTTCCGTTTGTGGGGCTCTGTTCCCCTAAGTGTGAATAAGATGTTTATACATGTGTTATGCTTATTTAATCACTTTTGATATGATATTTTGACTTAACTTCTAATCCTTGGATAGTCGGGTCGGGCTGTCCCGTAGCATGTTGCGCAGGAATTCCTTCTGTTTTGTCCCTCAGGTTCCCTTCTGTTCTCTTCTCAGAGTCCCTTGGATACTTAGTGACCGACAGGTCCATAGTCATCTCAATGACTTCTATGTGGGATCTATGGATCCATAGGGCTTTAGTGTTCGCCTTTCTGATGTGTCAACTGGTGTCTAGTGTCCCACTCTGTGTTTTCGGTTATGTAAGTCCGACTAATGTTTTGATATGGCATTCTGTTCAGCGCTGGTATTTACTTTGTTTCTGATTCGTCTATTTCGAAGTGACTTATGTTGCCCTCTGATTTGAACATTTCTGACTTCTGTTTTGAGTGGGCTTCCTAGAGGAAGTCTTCTGCTTACTGAGCTGTTGAGCTCACCCCTTTATTCATTATGCAGATTGAGCTTGGAGACCTCCTCCTCTTCTTTGGGATCTGATTTCGGATTTAGTTATGTTTAGACTTTGTTTTGTGTTTAACTTTGCGCATTGGACGCTATGGTTTTATGTAGCCTTCGAGCCCTTACTTTGTATTTGGTTGTTCGTATTTGGTTTGGTTATTGTACACTCTTCTAAGAATTAATGCAAGTACTTTTATATGGATTCGAATTCGATTTGCGTTAGAGCCTTGCAACGTTAGGTAATAGACTCGCGGCGTGTAACAGCCCTAACTCCTAGGCCAGTTTTGGGGTCATTACAGTTTGAACCTATTCATTACTCTAGTTGTAACACCTTATATGCCCAACTGTTCAACAATGTAGCTCTCAAGCCATTCGGGCTTGAAAACTAGCCACTTTAAATTTGAAGCCCTTTGTGCTCACTTGGTCTTAAAAGAGGAGGGCCTTGTTATTATAGTTAACATATATGTATTTTTATAAACCACTCACACTACTACTTATATTCTGAAAGGATGGGGGTATTACATACTCCCTTACTCAAGGAATGTGACATCCTCGTCACAAGCCTAACATCCAAGTCCCATGGACCTCCTTGGTAGGCGTCGGGTAGCCCATCCCGGCATGATCTTGAGTGCGCTCTGATACCAATTGTAACACCTCATATGGACAAATGTCCAAGAACATAACTCTCAAGCCATTTGAGCCTGAAAACTAGTCACCTTTAAGCACTTTGTCTACTTGGTCTTAAAAGTATACCCCTTTTGCAACACTCCAATTTCTTACCAAATTCTTAATATGAACAATAACACCAATCTCAAAGCGGAAAAGTAAGAATATAATCTAGGTATTACCACCACACCCACACAAGTGAGTGTTAAGGATAAAACTCATAGCAAAACTACTTTATAATGAAAAGGACAAGGTAAATTGGTCCGGAACAAACAACCTTCTGAGCAACGGTCCCTAGAGTGCTACTATGACTCTTCCAAAAGAAATCTTTAAACATACAGTATGACCGATACAATAACAGTTAAGAAAATATTAGGTTTTTTTGCTCCCCAAATCCCAATAGCCTAACCTTCAATCATCAACTTGCAATCAGAAATCACAACAACACAAAAAGGGACTACACAAATAAGAAAACTGAGTAAATAATTGTGTCACCCTATAAAATTCATTCTGGTTAGAGTATTGTTTTGACAACATATATCATACAATTAATAAGCATGCTGCACGAGCCATTAATCGATCAGGAAATTCACATAATGATAAGGGAGGACTCTCAACAGGACACCCCGAAGGGATTTCAACTAATGAACACTTAACCCAGTGAGGCCACGCCTCAATTCACCGAAAGACACCTAACATGTGGGGTCAAAACTCTCCACCTAACCCTATGTCCTTGAGTGTGCCCACACTTCTAAGGGTACTTTTGACCAATAAAAGTAGATCATAGTGGCTTAACTGTGATATAGCGGTCGCAGTGTATTTTGTTATAATTCAATGTACCAATGTGTAATAGTCTCAAAAGAACCACTAAATGTGTCCCTTACCAAGCACACAACAATCACATAATTTCACCAGAGATCATTATTCTATCAAACATAAATAATTACCTAATGTCTCCGGAGATCATTGTTCCACTAAACATACATCAATCACCTAATATCATTCGAGATCATAATTCCACCAAAGATCTTTTTTGTCAATATAACAACAGTGATCAACCATAAAGTGTCACCAATATTCATCAGATCACAACCGAATAATCAAATCAACTCATATCATCAAGGTAGTCAAATGGATGAACACAATGACTTAATTGAGTCTCGCATTAACTAACCAAGTAACTCGATTAAGCACTACTAGAAATCACCTCCAAAGTACTCAAAACCTAACCACAATCATTGTAAATCAATCAGCCATATTTACGATAAATTCCCAACTTCTAGAAAAATTTTCGGAAAAGACTAGGGACTCTGTCCAGAAGAATACTACCGGACAAAGAAAACAAGAAAGAAGATCTATCTCTAACGGTTAACTCTAGTCAATAAGAGGTGAAAAACTTGACCTGGGGACTCTTACTCAAATAAAAGAAGAGTCTTGGGTGTACGCCACATAACAAAGTTTGAAAAAGATGTGTTTAACAGGGACAAGAGTGCCAACAATCGACAATGTGAATAACAGAGTACAAGCATGAGCGTCAATCCCACAATGTAGAAACATCATATATTTATCTAGGTAAGTTAATTTTGAGAGGCTTGAAGATTCAGACTTGTAGGTAGAGATAAGAACCAAACTCGACGACACCACACCAACTTCATGATCGGGAAGGGTAGAATGTTCACCATAAACAAATGTGACTAAACATACAACGAACATGGTTAGATTATACACTAACCTAGATAGAACAGAAGGATCTCTATGAATTACTCTTGATTGGACTCGCCTTTCTTGGGGTGGCAATACAACTCTTGAACAATGACTCAAAAGGAATGAGTATTTAAGCTCTCTGAATGCATGAGTTTAATAATGGCGCTCAGAGGAGTAATTAGGGTGACTAAGGGGTCGATCAAGGGGTATTTATACTTGTAATAGGAGTTTAATAACAAAGGGCCACTGAAAAAACATCTTCAATTTGTCTCCAGGTAGAGAGTAAAAATTGCTTCTTATTTTAGGAACTAGTGGGATGAAGATACTCGTTGAAGGGATAGACTAGCATAATAGCTAGCTTCTCCTTGATGAAGATACAAAAGTTGTTGGCAGATGTATCTTACATTGGGAACAAGCAATGAGCCAGCTAAACGAAAGTGAACTGGAAATGGAATCACACCAAAGAACAATAGTGAACACGAGACACTCTAAATCGACTCCAAAATTGCTTCCGGGAGAGAACGACAAAGCTGAAATTAAGGTTATGCCTTGTGCGGTGTTTCCATTGATGAGCATAGAATGGGTTTAGTCATCCATCTGGGTTGGTAGAACACTAAGAGTTTCAGGCATATGGACCAACCCACGCATGCGGTTCTTTGGGTCGGTCCCAAGTCGAGGCTTCTGGACTAATCCCATCGATCCACACGGGACAGTCACCTTAGGTCGGTCTCAAGTAGAATGCCCGAGCAACCTCGACCGACTCACGTGGGGCGGTCTCCTGGGGAGGTTGGTCTTAGAATATTCATTTTTGCGCTGAAACTTTCCTAAACTGTCTCGTTGCCTTTGACATTCTTCCTGAAGATTAAATTATTGGCTAGGCCATCTTCTTACTTTTATTCATGCTTCGGGAAGCTCTTTCCTAAATTATATAAAATAAACTTAGCACCGACAATTTTGACTCGACCCGAAACTGACTTGTAAATTATGGGTTTGGGTTAAGATTTTTGACCTGTTTAATTTTTGGGTTGGGTTTAGGTTACCCATTATTAATGGGTTGGGTATAGGTAAAAATTTCTACTCCAAACTCACCCGACCCATTGTCTCTATTTTATTGAAGATATAAATCCAATAAATAGTACACATATACTATCATTATACTTCGGCTCTTTAATAATTCTATAACTATTAGTTAAAATATAAAAAACGTTATTCACACTTTTCATCGTCTATCCAACTATTTGGTTTTTTTTATAATTGAGGCTTTCACCATTTGATTAATAAAAGATAGTCGGACCGGTATTATGGGCCTCATTAAAACCTCCTCAAGTAAAACCCAGTGGGAAAAAACTTGAGAAGGAAAAAAAGTACCCACCATGTCCTTAATACAAGCCTAAACACCAAAACTAGGGGATGGAAAGCAACATCAACAAATAACATAAGCAATAAAACCAAACAGACACCACAAGACAACCTACATGACATTGTTACACAAACTCCTTAAGGGATGTCAGACCAACAAAAATTCCACATGAAGACGACAAGTCCTTCCACCAAACCTTCGTCCATCTCCAGACTCCCAGCTTTACTCGAACGCCAATCCGGGCCACATTTAGAGTTTCAATACGAAAAACCACTTTGTTCCTATGCATCCAAATAAATATACCCCATAAGATAGAGTTGACCGCCAGATTCTCCTCGCTTTGGGACTAAAAGGAATATCAAGCCAATCCTGATAGATCTCAGTCACCGAATTTCGGAATTCAAAACGTAAGCCCCACCATTGTATCAATATCTCCCACACTCCTTGAATTCTATTGCATAAAAATAATACATGTTCAACGGTTTCAAGTGCCCTATTGCACCAAGGGCACCAGCATTGAGCAATAGGAACAAGATCTCTTTCAAACAGGAAGGCACGCGTAACGAGCATCCTCATCAAAGTGAACCACAGCGTGAACTCCACTCTAGGATCACAAAGCCCATTCCATATGAGATGAATATTTGGAATAGATTGTTGCGGGGAAACTGATCTGTTCGGTTCATATAAAAGATAACAAATATCCTTAGTAATAGATTGCTTACCTCCACAGCTCCACTCGCACTCATCGCTACGAAACTGGGAGGAAGGGGGGACCACGACTGCAATCAACTGCTGCACCATATCTTCCTCAAAGACAAAGAGCTGACGACGCCAGGAAAATCGCCACGTCCACGAACCGTTGGACCACTCACCTTGATCTGCAACTTTGCAGTGTCTATCAACGCTGAGCTGAAATAATCAAGGGAAAACATCTTTTAATATACCAGCGTGACTCCAGCGGTCGAACCAAAACATAGCCTCTCTCCCGTCGCCAATTGTGATTATCAATTTTTCATGCAGGGCTTCTTGAAGTAGCCCGTTTGCCGACGTGGCCTTCACAATCGAAGTCCACAAACCTGGTTGAGACCCAGCTTCCTCTGTACTCGAACCAATATGTAGCCCCTCGCACATCTTATGGATAGATTGAACTAATTTCTTCCACAGTGGGCTACTGTTACGAGCGAAGTTACACCGCCATTTTGCAAGGAAAGCAAGGTTTTTTTACCTGTATATCTGAAAACCCAAGCCCACCTTTCGGTTTTGGCTGAGACAAACTGGACCATGCGATTAGGGCCAGAAACTAACTTTTGTTCTTACCCCAGAAGAATTTGCATTGCAATGATATAAGCTCCTTTCTCACTTTTTTCGGGATAACAAAAAGACTCGCATAGTAAAGGGGGACTGATTCTAGTACCGATTTGACAAGAAACGCTCTTCCTGCTTTAGACATACTGGTTGCCTTCCACGTTGAAAGTTTTTTCTCCACATTTCTGATAATCGGGGCCCACGTGGCTACTTTTCTCGTGTTTGCACCCAAGGGGCAGCCAAGGTAAGTAGACGGTAAAGTACCTACATTACATTCAAAGATGTTCGCCACCATTTTCTTCTCCCTTTCATTAGCATTAATGCAAAAGGTCATTGACTTATCCATGTTTAACTCAAGACCACTCATTTCGGCAAAGAACATGAGCAATCTCTGAATATACACCAGCTCTTCCTTCTTAATTTGGATGAATATCATAATGTCATCCGCAAATTGAAGATGGGTGACCCTTACTTGTCTTGACCCAATCAGTAACCCCGTAAACTTATTTTGTTCTACTGCTCCACGAATCAGCCAACTAAGGGCTTCAGCCGTGATGATAAAGAGGGATGGGGATAGTGGATCCCCTTGTCGAAGGCCTCGACTTGGTGAAAATGGTTTATTGGGGGAACCGTTGACTAGAATGGAAATCCTTGATGTCGTGATACACTCCTTCATCCAACCTCTCCAGATTTCTCCAAAACCCATGCGCTCAAGCATTACTTCTAAAAAATCCCATGACACACAGTCATATGCTTTCTTCAAGTCTATTTTCAAAAGTACTCCTTTTCTTTTGTTCCTTTTCAACCACGTTATCACTTCATTTGCAATGAACGGTCCCTCTAAGATATTCCTCCCTTTGATAAACCCCGATTAGGTCTCACTGATGAGCTTGGGCATGAGCGGTCGTAAGCGGTTACTTAACAGCTTGGCTATTACTTTATACACACACCCCACCATGCTGATTGGTCTAAAATCTCCTATGTGAGAAGCTTACGGTTTTTTGGGTATTAATGCTATCCAGGTGGTATTGGCTCCTCTGTCAATCTTTGACGTGAGGAAGAATTTCCGTACATCATTACCAAACTCCGCTCCCAAAATGTGCTGCATCCTCTTAATAAACTTCATATTAAAACCGTCAAAACCCGAAGCCTTTGAGCCATCACATTGGAGGAACGTCTGTCGAATTTCTTGCAAAGTAGGGATGGTCTCAATTTCTCGAACTTCCTCAATCGACAGGACGGGATGTGTTACTTCTGGTGGTTCAAGTCCCGACACCAAAGGTGCTCGAAACAGACCTGTAAAGAACTCGACAATATAGTTTTTTATACCTCCAGGGGAATCAAATACTCCGTCCTCTGTCAACAAACATGTGATATGTTTGCTTCGATACTTTAAAGTGGCCGCCCTATGATAGTATGTAGTGTTTCCGTCTATTTCTTTAATCCTTTTTTCCCTGGATAGCTGTCTCCAGTAGGTAGCTTGGTCTCGTTCAGCCTTTTCCAACTTTCCCATGATACGTAATCTCTCACGTTCAACAACTTGGTCACAGCCTTCTTCTTCGCCTTTCTGTTCCACTTTTCTTAATTCACTTCTAAGACTTGTGATCCTGTTGTTAGCATCCCCAAATACCTCTTTATTCCATCTTCTTAATGGTTTCTTCAAGTTCTTGAGCTTTTGCAACGTTGAGCCGCCCGCTAGCTTACCCCATTCTTATTTGATGAAACTTTCAAATTTGGGATTTTCAAGCCAGGCATCTATCGAGCGAAAAGGTTTTGGGCCCCAGTTGATCTTCCCGGTTTGCAGTATAATGAATCGATGGTCTGAGTACAACCATTCTTCTGACCTGAGGGAGACGCTCGTGTGTTGCACAAGCCAGTCGTGCGTTGCAAAACATCAATCTATCTTGCTAAATGAATTCCCCTTTTTCCAAGTAAAGAGTGCATCATGTAAATGTATTTCAATCAGCTCCATTCCGTCAATCCACAAACTGAATTCTCTCATACCCCTTGTATAGTAGTTGCTGTTTTCTGGTTTTCTTGATGGTGATAATACTTCATTGAAATCACCCATTATAACCACCTCCGGTACCCAATCAAGCTTAGCCGTCAATAGTTCCTCAAACATACCCTTACGCTCATTTGCTTCACATGAACCATATACAAGTACCACCGCACTGATTAATCCATGTTCTCGTGATTTCACCTCTACCATCATCCAGCGTGTTCCTTTTTCCACTTTTCTTATTTCCAATTCCTCTTCATCCCACAGAACCACTAATCCACCAGATCTCCCTTGGCTTGGAATCTCCTCCCATGACAGACTCACTCTCTTCTTTCCCCAGAAGCTTGATATTTTTTGTCCAACCGACCCGCTGCATTGTGTTTCGACAAGGCCCAATAGTGATATTTTGAATCTCTTAACATCCTCCCCGACTTTTCATTGCTTGTCTTTAGAACCCAGTCCCCTAATATTTTAGAATCCCATTGTCACCATGGGGCTCCTATTTGTTGGTGTGCGGTTGGAGCTGTTGAAGAAGAGTATCCCTTGTCTGAACTGGATTTGGAACACGGCATCCCAGCTGGGCTAGCATATTCATACATTCGTTAGCTTCCTTCTCAATGTTGACAACTTTCCCTTCTTCATCCCTAGCTGGTAACTCCTCAGTTGGTAACTGCTTGGATGGTGTATTACGGAATAAATCCACGAATAGCCTGACCCCGTCTTTCTCTTTATTTCTCTCTGCTTCTGCTAGGCGCAGACACTGTGATGTTGAAGTAGCAGTTATTATTCGGTGAGCTGACCCCAATTTATCCTATTTTGAGGCTTTACTCTCATTGACCTGCATGCTCTGCATGAGAGTCAGATACTCCACCGCTTTCCGACTTCCAATAGCCTGTAGCGGACTTGTCTTTTCCTCTTCATCTGTCTCGGAATTTGACTGCACCTTTCGGATATTTTCCTCCTGAACTCGCTTCACTCCACTGTCCACTATCTCGGGATTTGTATTCTCTTTGTCCATTGTATTCGCAGTCTCTGGGATAATGGTGGGTTCCGCCTCCTTGTTTACTAAGGAATCCACAGTTATTAAATCATTATTTCCTAGTGCATTTTCCCACCCAACACGCCCTGCCATTCTGTCTTCCTCAATATTATTCTGAAGACTGGGGATCCGTGTATCCTCCCCTGACCTTCCATCACGACATAATGATTGTGCTTCATTATCTTCTTTATTCTCCATCCTTTCTCCAACCGGTGGCTCTTGGGATTCGTGCACCCCACCATCTGCAAAACTCCCCTGCGATTCTTGATCTCCCTTCTTCCCATCTGCATCATTCAACTTTTGGCCGTTACTTTGGAGTTCTTGACTTTGACCATTGTTTTTTATCCCTTCCACCATTTGGATGATACTTTCATCAATCTCGGCGTCATTACTCATGGAACTGCTGCTAGTCACTTCCACTATACTAACAGGGAAATTCTGGCCTTCAACCTTAACTTGGACTTTCCAATTGATTAGTTGTAAAGTGGACGTTTCAATTTGAAGTTTAACTTCTGCATTCTCAACATACTGGCTATCTTCTTTCTCGAATTTGACCACGTCCCCCACCATCTGAGCAATCTTGTGCACGTTCTGTTTATTCCAAGCATGCAATGGGATTCCTCTTATCACAATCCAAGTTCTGCGCTTTTCTACCTGATCTTCTGTTAGCCACCTCCTGACTTGGATTACATCACTTTGATCAGACTCATTCTGTGTATTCGCCACCAGTTCCTCTACTTCTCGGTTTGAGTTAAAGACTAAAAGAAATTTTTTCCGGGAAAAGGCTAGTAATCCTGTCATACTGGGCCACCTGCTCTGGAAGAATTCCATGGCTGCTCTTGCATTTTTGTCTTCCCGAACAGTTACTATCAAGACCAATGCATCCAGTCCAGCTAACAAGCCCACCGATCAGCCCAAATATCAAGACTTATCCACAATTGCAAATAACTGATTAGGAAACTTCTAGGAAGCTTACCAAGGACACCTGTCTATATTTCATTTGTAGCTCCTTTCTATAAATACTCATACACTGTACACTGAATATCATACGTGGGAATACAAACAATGATCAAGATATTTTCTATCTTATCTCTTTATGGTATCAGCCTTGAAAAAGAGCAGCCGCTCTCCATGGCACCTAACTCCACCGCCAACGCCACCTCTTCATCCCTCACTCCCTCAACCTCCTCTATTCTATCTGCCGCCTCCAATCTCATCAAACTTAGTCATGATAATTACCACACCTGGCGTGCCAACATCCTCCCCTTCCTCAAAGGAAATAATCTATTCAAATACATCGACAAAAGTCATCCTGCTCCAGCTAAAACCGACCCAGATTTTGCAACCTGGCAAGCTCAAGATCAGCTTATTATCCATGTTCTCTATTCCTCCCTCACTGAAAGTGTCTTCACCCAGGTCATTCAATGCTCCACCTCTGCCGATGTGTGGGATACACTGCAATCGATCTATCAGTCTCAATCCGCCGCTCAAGCTCTGCAACTCCAAATGCAACTCTCCTCTGTCTCCAAAAAGGAGGAAGAAACAATTCTCCAATACTTCAATCGTGTTCGTAATATCTCCTTCACTCTCGCTCAAACTGGGCAAACTGTTACTGATCAGGATTTTCTTGTTCCTCTTCTAATTGGCCTCTCTGTTGACACCTCTTTTGAATCTGTTGTCACAAATCTCCTCACCCGTTCTAGCCTACCTAAACCCCACGACGTACTCAGTTTTCTCATGAGTCATGAAGCTCGCCTGAATCATCAGAACAAGCTTCTGTTGGCTACTACCCCAGTCGCTGCAAATACCACCACTAGCCCACAAACCGACAATAGCTATAGTCGTGGCTCTGATTCTCGAGGAGGACGCCGCGGTGGTCGTGGCAACAGAGGACGCGGGCGAAACAACAATACCCATGGTCAAAGAGATAAATGCCAGATCTGTGCCAAACCTGGACATCGAGCCTCTGACTGCTACTATCGATACACCTCTCCTCACCAAGTACCTACCACACCCAGTTTCTCCACTCCCGCACCATCCCGTTTCTCCGCCAACTCCACCATCTATCCCAGCGCCTCAAACTCCAGCACTAGCTCCTGGTATCCCGATACAGGAGCGACGCATCACTTTAGTGGAGATCTTGCCCGCCTGAATTTATCCTCCTCCGACTATACTGGAAATGACTGCATTTCTTTGGGAGATGGCTCCGGCATTCCAATACAAGCTCAAGGACACGGTGACCTAGTCACACCTGACCGTACTTTCTCTCTTCGCAACATTCTTTATACTCCTCTAATGAAAAAGAATCTTCTCTCCGTACAAAAGTTTTGTCAAGATAACTTAGTATTTTTTGAATTTCATGACTCTTTCTTCTTATTGAAGGACCGTCGCACCCATCGTATTCTTCTTCAAGGACCTGTTAGCAATGGCCTCTATGTTCTTCCTTTCAGCCAATCGCAACCTTCGACGCCTCACACTCAAGCTCCTCAAGTCCATCTCTCCTGTCGTACCTCCACCGATATTTGGCACTGCCGTCTCGGTCATCCATCTGCCAGAGTCACAAAACATGTCATCAATCACTTTGATCTTCCCACAACTACCACCAGTCTCAACAAAGTCTGTCCAGCTTGCTTACAAGGGAAACATCATGCTCTTGCTCATCCCTCGACTCTGTCTCGATCCACCGATCCTTTTCAACTTTTGTTTATGGATTTATGGGGCCCCGCCCCGTTCCTCTCTACTTTAGGAAATCGTTATTTTCTTCTCGTTCTAGATGATTGTACAAAGCACCTATGGTATTTTCCGTTGAAAAGAAAAAGCGATGTTTCCATTATTATACCAGTTTTCACTCGATACATTAAAACTCAATTCCAGGCCAATATAAAAAGTGTACAGACCGACGGCGGTGGAGAATTCACCACTCTTACACCTCTGTTCAAATCCCTGGGTATCCACCATCGTATTACCTGCCCGCACTCTCATCCTCAAAATGGGTCTATCGAACGTCGTCACCGACATGTGGTGGATATGGGCCTTGCTTTACTCTCCCACTCCTCTGTTCCACACAAATACTGGGATTATGCCTTCCGCACTGCTGTCCATCTGATTAACTATCTTCCCACACCTATTCTCGATCACAAATCTCCCTTCTCCACTCTTCACAAAACAACTCCAGATTACATGTCTCTTCGAACCTTTGGCTCCTCATGCTGGCCGAATATACGAACATATAACTCCCACAAATTCAGCTATCGTACCATCGAGTGTGTCTTCCTTGGCTACCCAGAAAACTACAAAGGATATACTTGTCTCGACCCACATACAGGCCGAATTTACACATCCCGTGATGTTGTCTTTGATGAAAACTCTTTCCCGTTCAAGAAACTCAACTCCACAGCACCAACTACTCCCCTTTCCAACACCAACCCCACCACCGTCATTCTTCCCTCGATCTCTCCTATACCCGATAACCCCACACCAATACTACCTCCAGACCATCACACACCAATACACAATCCCTCGCCGCCCTCTACTACCTCCTCAACAACACACTCATCCTCACCCCACTCTCCACCTTCCCAACCTCCCGATGACCAGATCCCTAGCACCCAACAGCAGCCCCAATCCACTCATCCAATGACCACACGTTCCCACCACAACATTCACAAACCCCTTATCCGCACAGACGGCACCGTCAACTACTCCACTAGTGCTGTTCCTGAAACTCCCACATTCAAACAGGCCCAAACTTTTCCTGAATGGCGATCTGCAATCCAGGCAGAGTACAACGCTTTACAATCTACCGGCACATGGGATCTGGTTCCTCACAATCGCCATATGCACGTTATTGGAGTAAAGTGGGTGTTGCGTACCAAATACAATTTCGACGGCTCCTTACAACGACGGAAAGCACGACTTGTGGCTCTGGGCTATAGTCAAACTCCAGGCGTGGATTTTTTTGACACCTTCAGCCCTGTTGTCAAGGCAACCACAATTCGCATTGTTCTATCCTTAGCAGTCACTCACCACTGGCCCATTCGGCAGCTCGATGTCCAGAACGCCTTCCTTCACGGCGATCTTGAAGAAACTGTTTACATCCGTCAGCCACCCGGCTTCATAGATCCAAACAGACCAACACATGTTTGCCGCCTTCGCAAGGCGTTGTATGGTCTCCGTCAATCCCCTCGCGCATGGTACTCAAAACCGAGCACACAACTCATTTCCTTTGGTTTCCACACAAGCAAATCTGACAATTTCCTGTTCATCTATCGGCACCACAACGACATCATCTATGCCCTCATCTATGTCGATGACATTGTTGTCACTGGCTCCTCACCCACCCTCCTTCAAAAACTTTTTGACTTCCTCGGCTCAGTCTTCCCCATATCGGACATGGGACATCTCAGTTACTTCTTGGGCATCAACGTCACCCACACACCTCAAGGGCTCTATCTTCATCAAACCAAATATATCAATGATCTCCTCAACCGCACCAATATGCAGAATGCGAAGAGTGTAGCCACACCAATGTCCACCAACACAAATAGCCTAAACAAAGCCGACACCCCTTTCTCTGACGGGACATGGTTCCGTAGTGTCGTCGGGAGCCTCCAGTATCTCTCATTCACTCGGCCTGATATTGCCTATGTCGTCAACCGCTTGTGTCAGTCAATGCATAGCCCATCTATTGTCCATTGGCAAGCAGTCAAACGACTCCTTCGTTATCTCAGCGGAACCCGCAATAGAGGCATATTTTTCTCTGCCAAACAGCCCTATCATCTCACTGCCTTCACTGATGCAGATTGGGCAGGGGACAACTCAGATCGACGGTCAACCGGGGGCTACTGCATCTTCCTTGGAAAAACATCATATCATGGAGTTCTAAGAAACAAGCAACAGTGGCACGTTCTTCTACTGAGGCCGAGTATAAGTCTTTAGCTAACACAACCGCAGAGCTTATCTGGGTACAAAACCTTCTTCATGAACTGGACGTTCCCATTCACCAGCCTCCAACCCTTTTTTGTGACAACATTGGTGCAACCTACCTTGCAGCCAACCCCATCTTCCATAGCAGAGCTAAACATATCGAAATTGATTTTCACTTTGTTCGTGAACGACTGGCCAAGAAAACTCTACAGCTTCGTCTTCTTCCTAGTGCAGCTCAAATAGCAGACATTTTCACCAAATCATTGCCACACCCACGATTCCATTATCTTCGCTCCATGATCACTCACCATCTACATGATCCTGGATCGCGGGAGGGTATCAAGACCAATGCATCCAGTCCAGCTAACAAGCCCACCGATCAGCCCAAATATCAAGACTTATCCACAATTGCAAATAACTGATTAGGAAACTTCTAGGAAGCTTACCAAGGACACCTGTCTATATTTCATTTGTAGCTCCTTTCTATAAATACTCATACACTGTACACTGAATATCATACGTGGGAATACAAACAATGATCAAGATATTTTCTATCTTATCCTCTTTAGTTACTACTGCACATTTACTTAAACACTTTCTCATTCCATCGTCTGGCTTGACGTTAAGCGATAGTCTAGTGGTGGCATGGCCTTTTGGTTTTGGTACCCAACTTCTCTTCCTTTTTACCTCCTCATAGTGTTTTTGGCTTTCAGCCACTGGGGTGAAGTTGTGTCTGTCTTCCTTCTTCCGTAAACCCTGGTACTCCATTCTGGTAGTCAGTTTACTGCCATTTATGTTCCATCCTGTTATACCTTTTATTACTGACTTGGCTGCATCTATATGGCTTACGTCCACAAAGGCGCAGGCGTTAGGACTTGATCTCCTTGCCTTTCTACTAATGTATCCTTGACCAGTCAGCAAATCTTTGGATTATCCTCCCCAGTTGATATTTCGAGACGTCCTTACTAATGTTGTCGATGAAAATAGTTGCTGGAGGCGAGCTGCTACGCCCTTGCTTATATTCGAACTTTTCAGAACTTATGTATGACCTGCCTGGCTTATTGTGGTGTGACGTACCTTGATAGCAGACCTCCCCGTTCCTAGGCTTCCTTGATTTCTCTTTCCATCTTGTGATTCTACTGCGCCAGATTTCTTCCCTGGGAGGTTTTTTCGTGTAACCTCTTTTTAGTTGATATCTACCTTCTCTCCCCTTCATTGCTAGTAGTATGTTTGAGGTTTGGTGGTGGATGACAGGTTATTCAGTTTTTGAAATTTGAGAAGGAGTGGGCAGTGGGTTTGCAGATTTATGGAGGAACTGAGATGTTTTGGCGGAAAGTATCGTGTAGGAGATTGAGAGAGGTGGCTGAGATTAGGCTAGGAGGTTAACGGTGGTTGCAGTCAGGGTTACTGGTTGAGGGGTGGCGGGTAGTTTAGTGGAAGGCGGAGGAAGGAGAGGGTAGAGGAGAGAGGAGGGAGAGAATCCATACCGTTTTTCCTATATCTGTGCTACATACTAGATCGACAGTTGAGGATTTGATTGCGGCATTTGAGATTGTAGAGGAACAACGAAGTGAGAGGCATGAAGGGGAAGTGGGTTGGAGGATGGTCATGAACAGGGTGGTGGGAGAGCGTTGTTGTTGGTTAAGTAGATGATCCTGTTTTTGTGTGGTATTATTATCCTATCCAACAACTATTTGGTAAATATGTTTTTTAAGCCCATCAACATTCTTTTATATATATATATATATATCGGGTTAGGGTGGATGAGGACCATGGAGTTACTTGTAACTCTCAAGAAATTTGACAAACATATGATAAAAGTTGATAATTTATTGGATTAAAAAAATTTTGTAAAAAAAAAGAAGTATATAGAAAATTTTGAGTTAAACGGATTGAGTTTTGGGTTGAATAATTTTATACGGGTCGGGTTAAGGTTGAAAATTTGTAACCGATTTTTTTTTACTGGGTTTGGGTCACGAATTGCAAAAAATCGGAGTGAATATGAATCCTTTAGATACATATTTATCTGATTATCAACATCACAATCTAACTAAGGTGCCGTTCGACTACGACAATTCGTCGTTTTTGCACAAATCGCCTGCGATTTGTCCACCTTTACCACTCGATTAATGTGGACATTATGCTCATTAGGCATCTTTATCCAAACGCAGCAAATACCTGAGTTTGCACAAATCCAGCTCTTTTTCCCATTCGATTAATCTATAAACACCCTCACCTTTACAACATTGCCCCTGTATCGCGATTGGAATTTGGATATTCTCCAGGTTGGGGGGACGGGGAGCAAAAAGGTTGGGGGAGACGTTGGTGAGGAGACTACATGGAAAGAAGAGGAAAGGCTATGAACGGCGGCGCCACGCTTGGAGAAGGAGGAAGGGTTTTGGTTTGTCAACATCTTCTTCCTCGTCTCCTGCTTCGCCAATGTCCGAGGAGAAGTCGAGTAGGTCATCCATCTGACATGGCGGCAGATGCTCCATCTCTTTTTTTCTCTATCCTATGTTGCGGGGAGGGGATAATAGACAAGGAGGGGGGAAGAGAAATTGGAGAAGCCAACCCAGAAATGAGAGGAGTGTCGAATCTGCAGTTGGGGAGCGCCGACGGGACGAAGAAAAGTCACGCACTGAGCTAAAGGAAGACATGGGTATGATGGTCATTTAACATAGATTATCGACATTCTTGCATTCGCGGTCATCGAATGGATCTAATTTAAAAGCCCACAAATCCCCTCTCATTAACCAGCATCTCTATGGACTCAAAATTAACAAGCCCGGTATCGAACGGTGCCTAAAAGTATCAGTACAACTTCAATTAACAGTTGAGTTGATGAAGGGTGGAGTAGGGAGTAAAAGGTTTTGATGAGTTTGAATCCTCCCAAAACATTATCTTCTTGGTTGAGTCTATTTACTATGGTTTATAACTATTATAAAATACCGTTATAGAATCCACGTATAAAAAATAGAAATAGCAGCTGACCGTGTACGTTAATTAACTATGGACTTTTTAATGTGCCTTAATTAATTGGGTCATGAATAACATTGCTTGGCGGTGAATTCAAGTTCTCGATAACTGAACAAGCTAGCTACGATTATAATATAAAAATAAATCATCATTCGACCTACTCATACTGTCGTGTGTGATCTAAATAAACAAGTAAAAAGTTAACTTGATCGCTTAAATCAAAATGGTTTTATAATCTAGTTATTTTTTTGTTATAAATGAATATATTTATGATAAATTTACTTTATATATATATATATATTACTATAAGAATGAATATGCGGGTTATTTCACTTATAGTTAGGTTTTTACATATACCAATGTCCTTTATAAATAGTATCTTGTATCTTTAGAATAAAAAATCAGTTTTTTTTCTATTTACTACATTTTATACACACTAGTCATTTTTGGTCGGAAAAACGGAGGTATAACCTCATTCATATAATCAGTTAAAATTGTACTCCTCAACTAATAGAGGATCGATATGGGGATGAATCAGGGGATAGTTTAGCAATATAATCTATATAAATTTTATTTAGTATTTTATTTTTTAAATATTATATGTAGAATTTTATTATTTATTCAAATTTTTATTAATTATTTATAAAAAATGAAAAAATCGGATTAGGTAGCGGCATAAGCGTAAAAAAACGAGGTCTGGTTTTGCCTAGTCCGAAAAATAAAAAATCGGGTTTGGACACTAGAAACAGGCCCGATAGATCTAAAATTCT
This sequence comes from Limonium bicolor, assembly GCA_023374045.1. NCBI lineage: Eukaryota > Viridiplantae > Streptophyta > Magnoliopsida > Caryophyllales > Plumbaginaceae > Limonium > Limonium bicolor. The sequence goes on from CM041777.1 coordinate 3,355,514, forward strand.
TTCCATAACCAACCCAAACTGCCCACATCATATTAGATATTAGTAACATGTGATGTATCGTATCAAAAATGATACTTCATATAAGTCATCATGCTAGAAGGAGAGATTACTTGAGGCATGCTACCAGACATTAGAATCACGTGACTCATCATGTTAAAATTTGTCTTTTTGTTAAATTTGAACTATTAATATTATTTTGCTATGCAATTGTATAACTTCTCATTTCATAATTACATTTTACTTATTTTATTTTAATTATAATATGACATAAAGGCACTGCACCTGAAAACTTTAATTTTGCTACATAATAAAGACATCACAGTTGAACATAAAGAAATGGTAGGCGGAAAATTTTAATTATGAGCAAAGGAAAATTATTACAATATATGAAAAAAAAGCTATCAAGTAAGAACAAAGATCTGAAAGATGGTATAACACCTGGTGAACTCATCTGATTAAATGCATAATTTTTTTTATACGAGATAAACATTGTATATAATGACTCATGAAAATCATAATGGCATAACGCTAGAAGTTTTTTATGAAAATTGGTTGTGTTTAGTTTTTAAAGAACTAGTTTTGACATATATGATGAAAAAGAAGTGTTGTCATAATTGTTTCAAACTCATGATGTCATATAAAGAATTATCGACCAATCATATGTGGGTTTAGTATTGAAAGATGATGAGAAGGGATCATGAAAAGACAATTTGAACACTCCCACCTATTCAAAATATAAATCAGTCTTGATATATCTCTAAAATGATTTATATTTTGAATAGGATGAAATATTTGTTTATCTATATCAAAGAACAAAGGCAAGACAAAACCATATGATGAAAATGAAACTATCATGGCTTTATTTTGTGTATACATCATTGATATCAGTTTTAAAGATGCAATAAAATGATCGTTTTATTTAGTTATCTTAACTCAACACTAAAAGTTGAGTATGGTGTGGTTATAAATTTATCAATAGTTAACAGTTGATATAGTCATCTCATGTTGCATATCAAAACCTTTATGGTTGGATATTAGTATGTTACAAGACATTCAAAATCTTTGTAGATATAACTCAGCTTATATTGAATCTAGCTTATAATTGAAGTTATGTATGAATAAAAGTCATGACAAACTACTTTGAAGAGCAATCTTGCACTTAAAGTAGCAATCTTGTATGAGGCTTCATTGTTAAAGAGTAAAATTATTTACCATTTAGATTTCTACATATTATTTTGATTTTTTACATATTACACATTATTAATGTTCATTATATACATACATATATATATATATATATGTATATTAATTTACATCTGTTAGATTTATATACATATTACACAATTACGTATTCGATGTGAATACAAGCCCTCATGTCAAGAACATTTCTTGACAAAACTCTCACGTAATTTGAATTCTAGAGAGCTCGGATCACATACAGCAAGACTAGCAGCAAAGCTCTCTACGAATAGCCTCTAAAAAATCTCTCGATTTTTCTCTCTGTAAAGCCCTAATTCTAACGTGCTTCCTGACTCCATATAAACAGGGACATTATTTATCTTCTAAAAATATTTATCTAAATCTAGAATATCTTTGTTTACAAAATAGATAAATAAAAATCCTGACATATTTATGCTGATTAGGTCAGTTTGTTATACAACGAAATAAAGCTCCTGAATTTTAGTTAATCTATTATGCCTCGGAGTCGGTTCAAGACTTTACTTTTGTGGCCTCAGTTTGCAACTGAATTTGTCCTTGAAAAGAGTGCATCAACAAAGACATATGTCCAAGAAGCCGTAATTAATAAAACCATGTCAAGAATACGGTGTAATTTTAGACTTCTTACATTGCTAAATAAGTGCGGATGACCCAAAAAACATGTATCCTAATGACACTGCAATTATATATGTAAAAAAGGATCAACTAAATGTTTGGTAGTACAATTCAAAGGCTGCAAAAGAGCATATATACTATTTACTTACCTAGAGGAATGATATTGAGTATTGACAAAGCCTTACATTCAAGAAGTTTCAATAAAAAGATGCTACTAATATAGCTTGAAATAGATATTACTCCGAGACAATCTACAAGGGATGTTAAAGATCAAGTGTGAGTTCCGAATTGAAAAATTATATAGCTAGTAAGTAGTTCATATAGCTTATGGGCTACTCCACCTAATTCTAATTGGTTTTAGGATGGAACCTCATGGGTTATCGGGTCTTACTAGCCTATATGAGTATTTTATATAATTTCATATGTTGGGTCTATTGCTCCCCATAATATTTCTAAATGGTATTAGAGCGGGGGTTCTTCCTTTGTAATGCACCACTGTCTAATGGATACTCGAGTAGAAACGGACTATGTCACGGAGAAGAGACTGGGCCAGTACTAAGTGGGGTCCAAATAGGGTGCAATGTGAGAGGCGACAGAGGTGAAAGACTCACACTTGAGGGGGGATGTTGAAGATCAAGTGTGAGTCCCACATTTTGAAATACCCCTAAACATTAAACGCATAAAAATCACGACGTGTTTATTAATTCGGACATAAAATAACGTACGAACAATTAAACCTAGTATATATATATATATATGCACGAATACGAAAACACACGTACGTAACGTTACGATCTTGTAACGCTGTAAATAAGTGACAACAACGTCGCATAACTTTGTTACAAAAATATATATAATAACATGATATCAGGTATAGTCGTACATATATCGTAACGTTGTAAATAAGTGACAATGTCGTCACCTAACTTCGTAACAAAAGAAAATAATAATAATAATAATAATAACAACAACACGAAATAATATATAGTCGCATAAATATAAAAATAAACATGTGTATTGATTTTTTTAAAAAAAAGGGGAGCAAAGACGCTCCTGCTGAGTTTCGAACCCGAGACCTCCCATACTTCCCCCGAGTGCCTAACCGGTTGAGCTATGCTCATATTCAGTATCTAACTCACGCGACTTACAACTAGTGTCAATCAACGAGATAAATACAGAAAAAAAGAAGGAACTAACTGTGTCGCCCTCTCCTTCTTCTTCCTCGATGAACAACCAGATAAAAAAAACGGAAACTACAGGATCCAGGCTATGTCGCTTGTTGTTTAATTCATCGCCCATGATCTCCCTTAATTGAGACAATACAGACATTTCCCTTTCCTGAAACTCACGCCACAAAAAAAAGAAACTAACACTAACCATGTTTGCTCTGTCCGACAACCTGAGACTGAAGAGAGTGACCTTTATATCTGACAAATTGCTCAACTACCCAACAGGAGCATCAAAGTCTGTGTTTTGCTCAAACACCCACGCAGCAGTGATCTCTTTTCTCTAACCGCCACTGCCTCTGTAACAGCAACTCCAAGCCTACAGAACCATACTCCTATGTCGACTACTAACGCTAGGAAATCAATGAGGAGACAGCCACATAAACCCAGCTATTATGCCCATACTCCCTAGGAACTTAGAGCCCTGAACAACGTGAGACTGGGTTCTGATCTTTACTGAAACCAAAACAAAAAAAACAACCAGAGTTTCTGCCCACTAACAACTGTCTCACGTGTGCTCTTCAGTTTCCTCCAACCCCAACCTCTGATTAATACCTTGCCTGGCTATTCTCCACTCTCCCTTGCATGCGGTGCCAAACAACAACTCAGGTAAGTTCTATTGTTGCTCATGCGGGAAGGTAAACCCAAGCCTTCATGGCACTTTTGATTTCCTTCTGTTTTGCTGTTTCAATTCAAAAAAAAAACTGACACTAGACTCTTGCGTTCCTCCTTGTCAAACCAGTGAACCCCAACCCCTTGGTCTCTCCTGTCTGTCTGATCGAGCTGGTGCTCAAACTCCTTGAAATCTGAAACAACAAACTCAAGGAACTAACAAGGTAAGAGTACCGCAACAATTTCCTTACTGCTCTCTGTTGGTTTGGTCTGAAAACCCATGCACCAGTCTCCCTGACTGTGTTCCTGTCTCACGAAAGAACAGTACATGCTAGGTAAGAGGGAAGCACTGGGAAACTTGAAACTTGTACCCTTCTGTCCAAGGAAAATCCCTCCATAAACTGTAACCCACCGGTCTGAATTCTAACCCAAGGTAAAACTTTTCCAACCTGTCTTTGCTTACTTCAGTCCTTTCTTTATCTCTGGCTTACCAAGTTTAACTTGATTGCCTCAGCCGTGCTAAATAATCCAAGTGCAAGAGCCTGGTAGCGTGCCTAGACCAACAAGAGAAAAGCCACTAAGCTTTCACTGGTGAGCTCCACTAAACTGTTGCTTCTGTTATATAGCTCTCTAGGATTTTGTTTCTATGTAGCCAAGCTCTAGCACTGTTATCAGAAACCTACTGATTTAATGATGAAACGGGTAGAGCATTAATGCCCCTAGCTAAGTCCTGGCCACATTAGGAAAAAGAGTGAAACAAATCTGTAAGCAAGCAAAGAGAGCATATCAATAGGATTGGTTTCTGAAATTTCCCATTTCAGCAAAGGAGAACTTCAGTAGTGTGACAGGTTGTGTTGGGCCTGTTTGAGTGGCTAATGCAAACACAAACTTATAAATGCTCCTGACTGAGGACTTATGCGTGAGAATGTGAAAGAAGAAAAGAAAACAGAAAAGGAAAGGAAACAGAAACAGACTTTACAATAGAAGAACAGAGGAAATACATCAGTTCTAGTCTGAAAGAAAAATATGTTTTTCTGTAGGTGAACTTCCTAAGGGTGTGACTACTATTGCTGGGGTTAAAATACTAATAGAACCCGAAACTAAGTGAGCAAACCAGAAATCAAATTAGAAGAAAACAGAAGTAGAGCAGAAGTAAAATAGAAGAAGAAAACAATGACAGAAAAGGAATGCATCAGCTCAAATTTCAGTTTCTGAAGTTTTACCTCAGTAGTAGCTTCTGTGAGTTTACCACATTACTTTGGGTTGTCTTAGAACTAGAACTATAATAACACATATAACTACGTAACTGAGGTTAATTGGGTAGAGGTAAAAACATAATCAAGGAACAATAAGGAAAAGCAAATAGAAGAGAAAAGAAAAATCAGTTCAGGTTTCTGGTTTTGGAAAGTTAGTTTTGGGTTTCTGTTACAGCTGAGATTTGAGTGTTGTGTGGTCTAACATGAAGTTAAGGCATCCCTAGTACAGTTTACAAGGAAGATATACGAGTTGGGAAGGGATTAGAAGCCAGACAAAAAAAAAAACAGAAAGGCAACATTAAGAGAAGATTGTGGCTGTTTCAGTTTTTAGGTTCAGAGTAACAGATTTTTCAGAAGCGTGACCTTATTGTTTGGGGGCTGTCTGGGGATTTAAAACTATATTAAGGCTCTTGACTAATGGGCTAAAAAGATTTGGGAAATAGAAACCAAGTAAGGAACAAAAAAAATAAGACCAAACAGCACCGGTTTTATCAGTTTCCAAATAGCCTCAAGTGCAGTTTTCTTTTAGTGTCGGTATAATGAAACTCCAAGGGTTTTAACCTATTTCCTTGGGTCCATCTTTGAAGCTAGAATCTGGGTAAACACTTAAGTAAGAGGAAGGTTAGGTTACCACACTGAGAGAAGAAATAAAGGGAGAAGCATATCAGTGTCTGTTTCAGCTTTTCATTTTTTTTTCCAGTTCCTGTTACAGATTCTGTTTCTGTCTCATTCTTCAGTTTTTGGGAGGTTCTGTACAGGAATGTTTCAGAGAGTCTTCCAGGTGGTTTTAGGATTAATCTTAAGCTCTAAAAACTTATTAACCCACTAACTAAGTACAGGTACTTAGAAGGAAATAGGAAACAAATTCGAAACAGAAAAGAAAGACAAGAGAAATATCAGTTCCAGTTTTAAGTTACAGATTTGTGTTCAGTTTATGTACAGAAAATTTACTGAGTATTATTGTAGTAGTTTTGTGTCTAAAGAGGAGGTTAAACATGTAACTGGGTAAGGAGCACATAGGGGAGAGATTTGAAGGGAAGAAATAACATTCAAACATAAAAGAATCAAGGAGAGGACATTGGTCTCATGGGTTTTCATTTTTAGTGCTTCTGATTTCCTTTTTGTATCGGTTCTCTGTCAAATGAACTTCCAAGTTGTTATCGGTGTATTCTGGATTAACCTTGTGTCTAATACTTGAATAACACACAAGCCTGAGTGACTATAAGTTTGGGGAAACAAAAATAAACCAGTTAGGAGACTTAGACATGGAGTTAGATGTAACAGATCTTGTGTTTCGGTTTCTGTAGCATGGTCTCTGTATAACAGGGGTACTGAACTGGTAAGAGGGTTATGGGGGCTCAGGCGTGAGTTCAAAACGTTAGTAAATAGATGAACTAAGTTGGCACAGTCAGTTAAGACCTCTGTTGAACTAAAGAATGACAAGAAACAAGAAGAAGTATCTAGGTTTGTAGTTTCAGTTTTTCACTGGTTTTGCAGGTTCTGTATAACTGTGTTACTAAGGTGTTATAAGGGTGATTCTAGCTTAATCATGAACTCAAATAATAGCTAATGAACGTAACTAGAATACCAAAGCATGTGGGGAAAATTGTACATCAATTACTACATTAAAAACGAAGTTAGTTAAGGTATTACAAAGGGCTCGCGTTCAGATTTTGAAACTTTTGGATTTCTGTATAAATGGGTTCTAGGGGTATTCTAGGATCTATATTATCATTATACAAGGGTTAAAATATTACTCGCCTATTTATCTAAGGAGGGGATACACATTAGACATGTTATATGCATGTTATATAAACTTGTTACATAACTAGCGCTTAAAACACTTTTAAACATTACCTAAGGAACAAAAGACTTAGTTAACATATAAAACAAGTTGTGAGTGTCCTAGGAGTAAGATAAGCCTACAATGAGTGCATGTGAAGTTCTAGGAATTAATATAAACTAAGCATCTAACAACATACCTAGGGGATGACATACATTATAGAGTGTCATCACATAAAATAATAAACTGACGCATTGTTTTAATTAACGTTAGGGCCATAGCGAACTCTGACAGGGACTCCGAGTGTGAGACAAGTCGTACTTGCGAAAAAGGTATGGACATGTGTGGTTCGTATGTTGCCGTGTTACACGGCTTGTTTGCTGTGTGCTCTGTGTGAAAAAGGCCCTAAGACTAAATCATGAAATTGGATTGTTGGCCTATCGTGTTATATGCTTACTATATCATTGCTGCATGTTATCTGCGCGCACACAATAGTTTAGTCCCTTCTCGTTTATGGAATTTGAGATGAGATAATGTGAACTATGAAAACAAAGAAAATTCTATTAAGGGGAACTCCTCCCTAACCTTGGAGGACGTACCATGACACCCACTATGGTGTCTATTCATCAATGAGAATAAAGAGCAAATATCAACTGGAGGAAAGTGAAGATAACCCGGGAAGACAACATCTCGGGCCGCGCGGCATTGAATATATTCGGGAGTTGGTATCTGCATCAGATCCTTCGACCGACCATTGTGGAGCACATCTTGGGGTCTAAAGACGACCCCTCTTTCTCGACGAACGACGCCGGGATTGGAAGATTGGCAATTTTGGAAGCATGACCTGGGGTCTAGAGATGACCCCTCTTTCTCGACTTGACGTCGGGATTGGAGGATCAGCTAATTGGAGAACATAACCTGGGGTCTAAATATGACCCCTCTTTCTCGACGTACGACGCCAGGAATGGAGGTATGAACTATGGAGGAGACGTCCTCTAACGTGCGGTAATAAGAGAATTCATAATTAATCCATAAAGAAGTAAGAAAAGATAAGCACCTATACTATATGGTCACGGGAACTAACCCACATCCCCAGACCTAGTGCAAGAAGGAGAAAGAGAAGTACACATGATGGAGACAAAGGAAAAAGAAATGAAAACACTCCACGTTGAATGATCCCACTGTGAGGATCATCGCTATTCAAACTCTCTCATAAGCTCGAATTGTGTTACAATGACTTGTAGTGCTTGTTGTTAACTCTATGCCTAATATGTTGGGTGTTGCTATGTTGATATTGTATGTTGGGTGTTGCTATGTTAATGTTGTATATGAATGTTATTGCTTTACCATAGCATGCAAATTGGACTTAATCATATTCGACCAAGTAGTCATGTGGCCCGGTAACATGCGGGCTACACACGTTCATACTCAGCATAGTTTTGCTGAGTCCTTTATTTTTACAGGTATGAAACAGGAGGCAGGCGGAGAGTAGGCAGGGTGACCAAAGGGGTAGTCCCCATGGGCAGGATTTTGAGTAGTATGTTTTAATGTATTAGTTGAAATTATGTATCACTAGACCTATGTTGTATGATTCGGATTGTGTTACTTAAGTAAGACATATGATGTAGACTCTCGGTACTCAGTTTGTAATTCCCGTTTGTACTTGGACTTAATTGATTAAGGTTTTAATCCCAGTCATTCAGACCGTAGCTTAGTGTTGATAGTGTTGTGGTGTCAACCACGTGGGTGGTTGGCGTCTGTGACACCCAGTTCGGGGGTGTTACACATTTAAAATAATATAGCTAGTAAGCACTTCATATAGCTTATGAGCTACTTCACCTAATGTCAATTGGTTTTAGGATGGAACCTCATGGATTATTGGGCCTTACTAGTCTATATGGGTATTTTATATAAGTTAATTCGTTTGGCCTATTTCTCCCTATGGAATTGATATGTGCAATGATTCCAGCGGGTCACGTTATCCTTTGATTTGTATCACATGCATATTGGTACAGTTGAAAATTTATGACATATGTGATAACAATATCCACTATGTGTTTTACTTTTTAAGGTATGCATAACTGATTAGATCATCCAGTTTAACAATAGGCGAATAGTTATCCACTATGAACATGGATACTTGTTCTTCAACAAATGATGAGTGCACTTCTTTAAAATTACTTATATGGCTCTCTCCAGTTGATGAGTGATCACCCGATTTACACGAGTGAATTTTAGGTAATATATGAGGATCATTTTGGTAATGTTGACTAGTTAGATTACATGGTTTAGACTGATGCATCAATCAAATATGTATAAGACTAAGTGATACTTTTCATGTCAATTGACAATGTAAAATTTTCTCCTCAAGTTGTTTTCAATGATTTTTGCATGTCTATTTGGATAATAGACAATATCTTGTAGTATGTACATACAAAGAATGATCGAGTAGAATCATTATCAAAGATCTACAATGACTTTTAAGATCATTATGAACGATAAAACCCCACTATATAATTAGGAAATGCTATTTTATGTGACTCAACATTGATTTGAATTAAGCTAACTAGTGATAATAGATTCTCACTATTGCAAATGATTTTGGGTTAAAATGGTGAATATTCTTCCAACAAAGTTATGTTTGTAAGATATATGTTTTATACTCTCCTCCAATTGACAATTAAGTTGCCAAAGATGTTGAGATTGTATATTAAGTTCAAATTTAATATCTTGAACTAGCTGTCGAAGATGTCTCTATCACTCAATTGTTATTGAGGGTCACTACACGCAGTCAGAATTCCAATTCGCTCAGTCGAAAAATGACTATTTGGTCCCTGCTTCAATATTATCTAAAAATTTCCATATTTACCTACAATCTGTGACATATTAAGAGGTGCACCCAAATTTCATTATGTAACGAAGGTGGCGATCTAGAGATCAATGACGAGTACGCAGATGATGTTAACACCAAGGAAAACTCATGAGGGGCCCATTCTGAGGTAGTTTTCCTAGTTTTTTTTTTGACAATTTAAGAACTAATGTAGGCAAATTTTGTTTAAAAACTATCTGAAAAAAGTAAAAGAGGATTCCCGAGAAGTAGACAGAACCCGGCGCCGCCGTTGGCTTATCACACACGGTGCGGGCGCCGTCCCATCTATACCGACGCCGGGTTCCGGTCTTAAAATAGTTATATATTCTTCGTTATTGCTCTGTTTGCCGATCCATTTACGCCGACGTGTTCGTCTTTTCGTGTACTGCGTTATGATCTACTGTGCTGATAATTTATCTGATATATGTATTATTTCTTCTTAAGTACATAGTTTTCCCATTTATAAGTAGTATCACGTGACTGAAGAGAAGTATTGATTGCTTCTACTTAGGGTGAGAATAATGGTGAATTCGATGACGAATCAGTTAACGCAGACACAGGTCATCTATTTAATACGAGCCAAATATTTGCGGATGATGGTGAATTCAATGACAAATCAGTTAACGTAGAAACATTATGCATCTATGTACACTCCATGACGCGAGTACTGGGTACAGTTGTTTCCTATGGCCGAACCGGGTGCTGACATTCATCTACCGAATGATTGAGTTGTATTGTTTGTTGGGAATTCTTTGTACATGTAGTTGTAAATATTCTAATTAACATGATTTGAACATCGATCCATATGGTTAGATGTGTCGACACTAACTACCATCGACTTTTAGTGATATTAACTCGGTATTCAAAAGTCATTTTTTGAGCTATCTCCATCGACAAACCAATCTCATTCACCCTTTTATATTGTTCATTAGTGATCACAGTGCGAGAAGAGAACCCTTATCCTTTACTTATAGACAGAGTTCTCATATACTCGAGCCAATATTTAGTACATGATTGACTAGCAAAAGTCGGTGATATTAACTTTATCTTCAAAAGTCATTTTTTGAGCTATCTTCATCGACAAAGTTCTCATATACTCGAGAATCCTTTTTTTGCTTTTTTTAGACAGTTTTTCAATAAATTTTGCCTACATTAGCACCTAAATTGCTAAAAAAACTAGGAAAAATACCTCAGAATGGCCCCCTCGTGAATTCTTCTTGGTGTTAACATCATCTGCGCGCTCATCGAAGATATATGATTTTATAACATTTCACCCTCCTTATATAATGAAAGGAGATTTCATGAAATGCCACTATATTTTTGGCTAATTTATGAACTGCCACTAAAAAAAAGAAAGTCACAAGATGCCACTATATTTTTGTAAAAGTCAATGAAATGCCACTATAGTCATTGACCAGATGCAAAAAAGACAAAAATGTAGTGACATTTTGTGACTCTTTTTTTAGTGGTATTTCATGAATTAGCCAAAATATAGTGGCATTTCATGAAATTTCCTTTTAAATTATTTGTTTAGAACACACTATTCTTTTTATGGTATTGAATAAATTTTAAACAATGAAACATTTATTTGATTTAATATTTTATGATACTGGGTTGCTATTCACAGTACAAAATTACTAATCACCACAATACAAAATTTTTTAAAATCATATTAACGTTGTAAACATGTAGTGACATCGTGTCCCTATGTTTTTTTTTTCAAAAAATGATATTTGAAAGTAATTTAACCCAAGAAGTTTGTAGTTTATTAGTAGCGAATTTTGCTAGTTATTTTTTTATTGTAATCAATACTGGAATCTTTTTTTCAAAAAAAAGTGTTGGATTTGTTATTTATGTGTTTACACTATTAATATGATTTAAAATTAATTTGTACTGCGAACCATAGCAAAAACTTTACTATTTGCAGTACAATTGTTTTTCACCAAACTTAGTTGAATAAGTTAGAATGGTATATGGGGAGACACTTTTTCTTCAGTTCTCGTGACATAAACATTAGGTTTGTTCCGCTTGGTAGATGTTAGATAGTTATTCACTTTCAATTTTGTGATTCATAGAGTTTGAATTCTAGGACTTTTGTTAGGAATTTCTACATTTTGATATATTTCAGTTCTCAAGACATAAACATTAGGTTTTTTCCGCTTGATGGATGTTAGATAGTTATTCACTTTCAATTCTGTGATTCATAGGGTTTGAATTCTAGGAATTTTGTTAAGAATTTCTATATTTTGATATATTTCAGTTCTCGGGACATAAACATTAGGTTTGTTCCGCTTGGTAGATTTTAGATAGTTATTCACTTTCAATTATGTGATTCATAGGGTTTGAAATCTAGGACTTTTGTTAGGAATTTCTACATTTTGATATATTTCAATTCTCGTGACATAAACATTAGGTTTGTTCCGCTTGGTGGATGTTTGGATTATTAGATAGTTATTCGCTTTCAATTCTGTGATACAGGTTTGTTCCGCTTGGTAGATGTTTGGATTATTAGATAGTTATTAACTTTCGATTCTGTGATTCATGGGGTTTGAATTCTAGGACTATTGTGCTGGAAGGGATCCCTTGGGAGATATTTTGGATGATTTTGTGCGAGAAAGATATGGTACCGATTCCTATGAGTGTGTTGATGCATGTGAAATATCCTCCCGAAAGCAGACTTTATTAAGCAAGTTCAATAGCGACAATACAAGATTCGTTTTCCTACTCGATACACGTGCTTGCTCTCCAATCATCAAGCTACAATATTGCTGATTTAAAAGCTCTGCAGAAGATTAAAATAGATACTAAGAAAGAAAAAATGAATGTTTTTCATTTATATACCCGATGCTGGTTCTTAGTGATGATCCAGGGAATTCTCAAGTTGATCAAATATCTGTTGGTGATCCATCCATTGAAGAAACTTCTTCCCATTAAGTTATCCTAACATTTGTAATGAATCTTAATCGTCTCTCCTTCCACTACTTTAATACTGTATTACTTAATTAAGAGGAAAACTGAGAAGAAGTACTTACATTCGTGTTGTCCATTGAAGAAACCGATGAAGATCCATTGAAAAAATTTGCAAGAGTTCCTCTTGAATTTTCCCTAACTCATCCTTAAGGAGTTCTAGTGTTCGGTGTTTCTATATCTACAATGCATAGACAAAAAGAAGCTAGGTGCAAAATTGATTCCGAAGAATTAACATTTAAGAGCAACGAAGAGCAAAAGAAACGGTGCATTTCTAGGAAAATTTTGGCATAGTCTCCCCTGTTTTTCTTCTCTCCCCCAGTTCTTAGAACCTCCACAAAATCACCAGAAGGTTATCAATAAGATCACCAGCAATTTCAGCAATAATTTCATCATCGCCAAGTCCACTAGAAAATAACTACATCCATAATGTATCTTAAAACAACAAAAACTTAAAACCCTAAACTATGGCGCACCATACTGGTGATAGTAAGAATCCCATATAGATAAGGTACTGAAGACCTCATCTATCCCCTGTTCAGTTTGCCTCTGTTCCTCGTCTGGCATCTCCTCATGGTAGTAACGCCAGTCCCAACTATGGTTCCCAGGAAAGTAAGGCCTACCAACCTCAGTTGCCTCACTCATGAGCTGTAACATAATATTATAAAGTTATCCTAGCATTCATAAAATGCTATAATCAACTGAAATTATACAAAGGAAGAGATCAACTTACTAAGGCGGGATCCCGCCGATGAACGAAGGTGTTTTCATACATGTCAGGATTCATGATCTTCATATGGGTGTGTTTGACGTACTAATCCAGATAATCTCCGTCACATGCATGTAGGGCCACCCGTGTCTTAGTGAACCCCAGAGCAGGACCACACTCACGTGTGGTGTCCCACACACTATACATGGGGGGGGGGTACACACATCTATATGGGGTTCCCTTTCTCCCTCTTTTTTTGGATCTAATGTTCGGTCTAATAGGGGGAGATGGGATACACTGAATGTACCTGAATTGGCGAAGACAACGCTCCGGCATATATGGCTCATTCGCGGTCCTGTACTGCAAGGTACCCCTGTACCAAGAGCGACCCTTGTTCTCATTCACCTTCTCGCGACCGTAGGGCAACCAATCAATCTACATTGGATCACAGGGAAACGTAAGCATCAATAATAAACAATAATGTAAATGATACAAATTGACATTGTTGTACCACTTACATTTCTTGTTGTCAGAGCATCTAGATGCTTGCGGTAGTTCTCCAGTGAATCTTTATTTTTCTACTGGGAGGTGGACCTGACCCATCTCATAGCCCACGGTCTATCATCCCCATCACGCCAGTCAACACTAACAGCTGGTCTAAGAGTGGGGAAGTACGCATATATCCAGCACTACATAAATTTAAAAAATAAATTATGCCAATAATTAATGTGAACATTAAAACACTTACCTCGAGAAGGGTCAAAGAGCCAGCAATGCTAGTACAGTCAGCACGAGATGCTATCCCCAGCTGGCGATACAACCACGCAAGAGTACTTGCTTCCCATGCGTACTTCTTTAGCTTCGTATGTTTACCCATGGGAGTGACTAACCAGAATGGTAGAGGACCTATGTGTGAATGCCCCTTGTTAGCAAAGATGGTAGTAGCAAGAGCATAGTAGAGCCAACCACACGTCTGCTTCATAGGTACCTTCGGGCCGGTCGAACACCACTTTATAAGTGGACATGTCTGAATAGCACCAGTATGCCATATGCGTTCTGTCATCTGGTCAACGCCGTTTTCAAAATCTAACATTGTAGCCATCGTCTCCTTAAGCTCACTGTTTGAAGGATTCCCCACAAGCGAATGACCAACGATTGGGATCCTCACTATCTACCACACATCATGAAGTGTGATCGTCATCTCTCCAAAAGGCATGTGGAAAGAATTGGTGTCCGGCTGCCACCTCTCCATAAAGGCCGAGATCAATGACATGTTGTTGAAACCCCATGTGACATCTAGCAGATGATCCTACCCTGAGTGTATAATCATATTCCTTCGCCTTTTGCAAGCAACCCTGCTAAACGGCCAGTTCGTGATTATAGGGTTTCAGGGTTTAAATCCCAAAACACCCAGGTCCTAGACAATTACCACGAATTTTACACGCACATGAAGAAATAATTAAATCTACTTGCCAAAGTGAAAGATAAGATAGTACATACCTTAGTCATTGACCAAAGGTCAATGGCGACATGCCCCCCGAAGTTGGTGATGACACTAGTCAGTAGTGGACCACCGGGTACTGGCACTTCATTAAGCCTCCAGAAAGTGGGAATAACGGGATCCATAGCGAGAGCAGCTTCCTCATCAGTCGCGCTCTCATGATCAGGGTCGTCCTCGTCCAGGCCCTCATCCTCATCTGTCTCCTCAGCCTCCTCCTCATCGATGTCCATGTCAACGGCTGCTGCAACATCCGGAGGGGTCCGGGGGTCATGATAGCTACACCCAGCAAAAGTCTGTGCCTCCGCATGCTCCACACGGTGGTCATGATAGCTACCACCAGCAGACGTCTGTGCCTCCACATGCCCCACGTGGTGGCTACTCTGACCCACTATATTGTAACTGGAGCTACGGAGCACGGCCAGATCAGCAGATGACCAACCACCTGCAGAGGATGAAGCTGCAGGCATCTTCCTCCTAAGTATGTGTGTGACTGGGTCGGAATCATGGAATGACCGGGTAGGGGATGGGTTCATGATGGGCTGCTGTTGTGGGTGATATGATGAGTGATGTGGTGGCTCAGCATGATCCTGCTGTGGCTGAACTGATGAGTGTCGTGCAGGCTCAACATGACCCTGTTGTGGCTGGAAAGACGAGTGTTGTGGAGGATCAACTCCGGCACCGCGCTCACGACGGTACAAAGCAGTCATTGGCTGCTCCACATTTCTATTCTTCTTCTTTTTGGTGTATTCGTTCCTCCGAGCATTCTTTATCATATCCATCACTGCACAAGTTGAAGCAACCCAATTAAGATGAGCTACACAAGTAAGTAATAATAAATCACTAGAACAATCATAATCAACAAGTTAACCAACCAAGTGATCAATAGACGCCCAAAAAATGATCAGAACGCACACTTACATGAGCAACAGAAAACCAAACGGCGGCTAATTTCCTTTCCTTTCCATGAAAATTAATTGTAGCTAAGTTGTGATACCAAATTAATTTAAACTCATAAGAAAGATGAGATTCTTAAATTAATTAAACATCATAGTAACTCTTGACAACCCTAAATCCCCTCTTTCCTAACCAAACTAATCTTATATTTTTAGTTTAATTACAGCCTAGTCCCCCAATTTAAATTCCTTCATGTGTTGTAATCTTTCATCACCCAAGGTTTGCTTAATTTATCATATTAACCTATAAGTTCTCTTAGGTAATTTCTTACACTTAAACTTCCTAACTACTTCCAATCAATTAGATATATTTCCTAAGTCCCCCAAGATGATTTAATTACCTAATTGATCCTAATTTTCGGCCTATTACAGCTTATACCTCTAAATTTCCCCGAAATTACAATTTAGCCCCAAAACTTTCCAAACTCATCATTTTAATCCTTAATTGTTATCTAACTTAGCCAAAACTTATAATCCCTCTTTCCTAACCAAACTAATCTTAGATTTTTAGTTTAATTACAGCCTAGTTCCCCAATTTAAATTCCTCCATGTGTCGTAATCTTTCATCACCCAAGGTTTGCTTAATTTATCATATTAGCCTATAAGTTATTTTAGGTAATTTCTTACACTTAAACTTCCTAACTACTTCCAATCACTTAGATATATTTCCTAAGTCCCCCAAGATGATTTAATTACCTAATTGTCCTAATTTTCGGCCTATTACAGCTTATACCTCTAAATTTCCCCGAAATTACAATTTAGCCCCAAAACTTTCCAAACTCATCATTTTAATCCTTAACTGTTATCTAACTTAGCCAAAACTTATAATATAACCTTATAATCATATTAAGGTCAATATTATCTCTAAATTACAGTATACTTTTGGGCCTTTACCAACCATACCCCAAACTTTAAGAAAATTACCTTTTTGCCACTCGATTTACTACACTTGTTACTTAGTCGCTTAAACTTTATGTTAAATTACCCAAAACTTGTAAAATAAGTTTATAAGTGTATTTAGGTCATTATGAATCATTTTATACAGCAAGTACACCCTAGTTCCCTCATTTTACTCTTTAACCCCAAAATTTCACAAACTTGTCATTTAAGTACTTAAACCTTATTTTAACTTACTCAAACTTATAATATAAGTTCATAAATATAAATATTAAAAACCATTTTGAAAACATTTACTATTATTAAAAAAACCAAGTGAGTCACCCAGATTGGCGGGGCGAGATTCGCCGGTTCGTGTCAGCCGCCAGGGTGACTGTCGCCGGTTCGTGTCAGCCGTCAGGGTGACTCCCTCCGGTTAGTGTCACCAGCGAAGGCGAGCTCCATCGTCGTGTGTCTTCAGGCGGGGCGAAGCGCCGTCTTCTCTGTGGGCGAGGCGAGGAGCACCGTCGTGTGTCGACAACCAGCGCGAGACGCTCCCAGACACCTCAGGAGACGAGGCAAGCCCGATGAACTCGTGTCTGTAGCTGAGGCGAGCTCCACGGGGTCGTGTCGGGAACAGATGCAAGCTGAGTAGAGTTGTAACACCCCTTACATTAAACTCGTAATAGTCACGCTCGTAGCATAATTAAAGACGTCTCACAGAGGAAGTTAAGCACTAATAATTATCACTCGGGTGTCACATGCCATTACTCACCCATGTGAGTAACAAAGCAATAAATTATCACAATACTAGAATCGATAACCGCCATGATGAACCGAGATACTATACTACTTACCTACACATACTAAATCCATACGACGATAATGAAGATCAGTGAGCATCTAAAAACGTTCCCAATAATTACATCATAGTATATGATACATAACGAAAATCTGAAGCGTGCAGGAACTAGAAGGCGTCATCATCTACCCAACAGTCCTGTACTCCGGCTTCAAGTCTCGATCAATTCCTGTAATGTGGTGCCGTATAGGCTCAGCAAAATGCTGAGCATTCTAGTATGTGATCCTAGACCTTTTAGGCCACTTAGGTTGTTTTAGCAATCTTGATTAACATGGGGTTCGTTTCATGCTGTACCGTTTACATGCTTATAACATAACTGTAAATACGGAATCAAAACACAGAACAGGTATTCAAACATTCACACATCAAGACATGCTATTACGACATTTATAATTGAACAATTAAATTTGAATCGACAGTAAAGTAAAAGTTAGTTGAAGTCCAATTAGTCTCACTTGTTTATTTCCATCACATGAAGCCCCACTTCCACAAACTCACATAAACATACGGGTGTCATGTTAAAAACAAATTCTCGTTTAGCCTCACACATTTATAACTTGGACAGTAGTCCGGTGCCATCTACAGTGGATAGATGGGCTTACTGATCTACAGTGGTAGATGTCCATGTGGCCGAAGCCATGGTGCCAACGGTAGCACACTCCGACTAACGATTGTATCCGGCTCGTTAGATAAACATGAGTAGACCCTAAACGGGTGTTATACTCTAGTGATCACTATGTGCAACCTGCTGGAACGAATGAAGACCAGGGTTTACTAAAAAATGTATCATTAATTATCACACTCTCATCTGTTAGTGTATTTTACTTAATCTCTTAGAGATTTAATCTCGTTATTGGAGAACACATTTTATTAGATGCCTAATGTGTTTTACACATGCCTAGAAGTCTGCTAGGTGATATTCAAAAGTCGAGTCATCGCTCTGGAGACAGTTAATACCGAGTCTCTAAACTAAGTTCCTCACTTAGTACTGTTAGGAGTATTTCACTCTCATAAGATGATAATTGGAGTCTCTCTCCTAATAGTGCATAACAGTTAGGTGATAATTGATATCACAAGTCCAAATGACGTACGCACACAGTTAATAAACGCTTTGACGATTGGAAAACATAAACACATACAAACACATGCATAACATTATTTATCTAACATGCAAGCACACAATTACGTCCGGAACCCAAGGAAACCCTCGGAGTTTTCATACCACACAGTTCACATACCGTTCACCGTTGAACAATGCTAGCGTGATGATTCACGCCTATCCTCTAGCAATCCCGTAGCTTGTATCTAACAGTTCGTACCTCTGGAATACATCTCTCTAATATCAGTGTCTATATTACGAGTCTACTTAACCATCATAGACAGGTTCTAATCTTTGCCCCATAGTTATACCCTTAACCGGTTATTGTTTGGCTTGGGTTTGTATTAAGTCTCAGGATTTAATTTAACCATACTCTATAGTTGTAAGAGTCTAATATTTCGTAGCGCAATAATATTCATTACTTAAGGATTAAATTCCTAGTAACCCATGCTATTTATCAAGGTTATTTGACCCTTGTATATTTGCATACACACACATACATATTGGTCTCTATCTACATATATATACATAGTTCATTGTTATACTTGTTCGACCAAGTTATATCCCACTGGTATAATTATAAACCCATATACGTATGCATTGATATATATATATATATTTATACCCATACAACATAGTCCATTGTTATACTTTACTTGACTAAGTTATATTCTAACTTTTACTTACATATTATTTTATGTACCGGTCAACTTAACCACTTGGTCAATTTGTGATGATTTGGTCAATCTAGTTTGACTTGGTCAATATTACAAGTCAATGTTTCATTATAACAGGTATTTATTTACCAACTCATACTATATCATAATAACACTTATATTTCCAAATCCATAATTCTCTTCACATTAACCTTATATGATTTATCAATCATATTATATTTTTACCTTATATTTCATATCGTGTGAATTATATGGTTTTCATAACGAATTAATTCATTATTTCATGTGGAGTATACACTTATTTATATGTGTCCTTATTCACAAATCTTTTTTCCCTAGAATTCATCTTAATATTATACAAGGTATTTTACACATTGTCACCTTCCTTATATTATAAGGTTTCTTATCATATATTATACTCCCCAAATTTCCAACTTAAACCCATTATTCTATGTGATTATTTGTAAGGTATATTTATACCCCATTAATCTCTTTATAATATACCCTCTTACACTTTAACATAAAGTCACATTATATCATCTTAAACTTTATAATATATCATTCATTGTTTCTGAAAATTCCAAACCAGCCATATTATTTTCTGCATTTAAATTCCTTCCCCCTTCCTTTTAGGTTATTTACAAAATCACCCCAAACATTATTCTTGTTACATTTCTAACCTTATTTAATTATAACCTAAGATCCCAAAACATTATAATATACAAGCATATACATACATATATAAATTCAAACAACACCCTATTATCTTCCAGATTTATTCTTTTCACCCACAACTTCTTTTAATTACATATTACCCCTCTTTATTTTGTAACTTTCAATTCAATACCTAAAACTTTATATTATACATATTAACTTATTTAATTCCAAAAAATCCTAAAATAATTTTCTAAATTCTCGAACAGTCCCTAGGCTATCCCAATATTATTTTCCATCCCAAATTTTTAGTTATTTACACTAGTAACCCCATAAGTTTATAAATGTTACATTTTAATACGTTAACTATATATTATAATCCTTAATTTATTAAATCACTAAAATTAGCCTAAAATTCTCAAATAATTCAAGCAGACCCCTAGGGTCTTAATAATCATGTTTCAGCCCCTATAACTCTCGGTAATTACAAGGTTACCTCATAACTTTATATAATTGTTATTTTTGACTTAATATTTCTTTAAATCACCAAATTAATTATTTGTATCATTTTAATTTGGTCAAACCTCACATGTGGTCAAGATTGACCACCCAAATATTCTTTTGACCCATATTTATATAATTCACGGTTTTGCCACATTTACTTCTCTAGTTTTAAATTTAAGTGTTTAAACTTTATAAAATCTACATTTTATGTTTTAAAATTCCTAAACAGCCCCCATTCGGTTTTAATTATTATTTAGCACCCCAAACTTTATTTATTTATGCTTTGACCCCCATGGTAAGCCTTTTGTTCATTTTAACTCTTATAAAGTTTATAAATCTCATTACAACTTTATCTTTAATTTATGTAATACCTAAATTCATCAAGATTCATCTAAAATGTTCCTAGATGATTATGTTCACTAAAATTACACTTTAGCACCAGAAACATGTTTAATTCATTTAACCACCCACAAACTTAATAATTTGATATTTAAAGCTTTAAATAACTATAATGAAATGGCCTAAACACATGGCCTTCAACATAACATAAAATTAACTTTAAGATGACATTAAAATGTCCATAAAACAATAGGTTATACACGGCTTGCTACAGATTTTTTCATTTAACTTATAAAAATCATCTTTCTTTCATTTTTAACTTATAAACTTGACTTTAATAAGTCATTAGCACCTAGATTCACCAACTAAATAAGTAACCATAATTTTCTACACATTTTATGGTTCAAACAGCACATATACACTTTTACATTTTCGGCCCTATTTATTTTATAACATTAATAACCTTAATGTATATAAATAAGGTTTTAAGCATCATTACCATGTTAAAATCACAAGGCAGTCCACACAGCCACTCTCCCCTTCACGTCACTAAATAACACAACCCTAAGTTAGGTTTTTGACTCATAAAATTAAGTGTAACACTATTATGAACCTTAAGGCTTTAAATGAGTATTTTACCTTCTTAAAGATGGTTTTCTCTTTGGGATGATGTCCCTACTGCCTCCACACTCCATGGGTGGTAGCAAGACCCACTCGGTCAGCATATTAGCAAGAAATAAAAGTTTAGTTAGTGATTTCACTAAGTAAGTAATTTAAGGAGCTTAAACATGGATTTTTGAACACTTAAGAGAGTGTCATTACCTTGAGAACACTCAAGAGAGTTTCATTACCTTGAGATTTTTGAAGGGTTCCTAAGTCATAATTTCGGCCACCTAACAGAGGGTACAATGAACTTTAGTTCATGGAAAAAATCAGAATGAAATGATAGGTTTAAGGGACCTCATATGTTCTTGAATTACCTTGCCTTTGGAGCTCTTTAAGAGGTGTTTTGGAGCAGCTATTTGACCCACTAAATGGGGTGAATATCACCTTCATTTGAAGCATGAAATGGTGTAAAAATGGAGCATAAACAAGTGCTAAATTCGGATCTATGAAGAAATGAGCAAAAATGTACTTTAAGGCATTTTTTTCCTTTACCTTGACTTACCAAGCTTCTTCTACTTGTTTTTCAGCTCTTTCAATGGCCCATGGTCTCTTAGATCTCGAAAATAATGAGAGGGAAAGATGGGTGGTGATTTTTGTGTAAGAAAATGGAGATTTGAGAAAGAAAATGCGTAAAACATCATTTTGAAGCTTTAAAGCTTGAAGGGAGTAAAAATGGTGAAGAGAGGGGAGTGAAGCTGCCATTGCCGGCTGGGAGAGAAGGGGGAGATGGTAGAATTCGAGACCATGGGCAAAGTTCAATTGTGAGTGAGTGTGGGTATTAATAAAAGATAACTTTGTCTTAAGGTGTGTAAGGGCTATGTTTTGTCTTATGTGTGAGTCATCTTACTTTTCCTAACAGTAGACAATGAAGAGAGGTGGGGGACTTTCCATTTTGTGTGTGTAAGAGAAGGTGATGTGGAATTGTCTTATGTGAGGTGAGTTTTTCTTTTAATGTTTCTTTTGTGTTTCTAGCTTGTTTATGACTCACTTTTGTCTCCTTTGGTCCTTGTACAGCCAAGAGTTACTGGTAGGGATGGTCCATGTCAGCTTGTGTATGATAAGGGATGAGAGGAAGACTAGTGGCAAGTGGTTTTTGCTTTTTTCCTCATTTGTACATTTTTGTCTTCTTTCTCCTTTCACTTTTTTCATTCCTCTCTTCTTTCCTTCTAGGTGTGGCCGGATGTCTTAGTGTGTGGGGGGACCATTTTGAGTTCCAAGTCTTAATATTAAGACATTAAGTTTGTACACTTGTGACTTTATTTATGTGTTAGGTGGTAACATGTGTTAGTGTGTATATAAGGGGTTGTTGTACTTAATTTGGTTTGACTATATAAAATGTTTTATATAGTTTAATGAATGATATTTGTGATATTTACTACATGTATTAATATATTACATGTAGTATTAATTTTAGAAGTTGATTTCTCCTTAATAATGTTCTCTCTTTGATTAGAGATTTCATATATAGTTTGGTGTCCATTTTGGACTATATGTTTATACACTAATGTTTATAGTGAGTATTACTCATTAGATGAATATTTGGTAATTATAACCTTCATTTGATTTAATTCCTTATTAATTAAGGTAATTAATGTTTGGGGTATTTCAAGAGTCGCTGGTGGAACGGAACCCTTTAATTACGGTCCAAAACCGTGTATAATTACGGTTGTGGACCGTAATCTACGCGGGCGTCAATAAAGATGGCGACGTCTTTAATTACGGTTTTAAACCGTAACTAAAGGCCCTTTTCCGGCCCGTGTGTCATTGACTTTACATTACGGTTATTGGTAAAACCGTGATCTAAAGTCCTTTGGCGCGCGCGCGCCAAAGGACTTTAGATCACGGTTTTACCAATAACCGTAATGTAAAGTCGACACTTTAGATGACGGTTATTGTTAGAACCGTCATCTAAAGTGTATTTTTTTTTACAAATCTACACAATTGCAACAGAGACAGAATTGTAACAGATAAGCAACAGAGGGCAGAAACTGCACAATTGAACCACCTGAATCAAATACCAACAACACAAATTCATTCTCTGCGCACAATTGCAACAGAGATAAATCTAATAAAGCACCAGATCGAAAATCTGTAATATTCAATTGCATATTCAATGTTACACAATTGCAACAGAGATAACAATTGCAAATTCATTCTCTGCGCACAATTGCAACAGAAATATTCAATACAACAGCTAGAATCTGTTACAGCAGCAGCAGCTAGCAATTCATTACAAAAAATATAATCTGTTACAGCAGCAGCATCTAACAGAATCAGAGGGCTACAAAGGTAGCAGTGTAACCGATACATGGTAGATACAGCTAGGATGACTCCCAGCAAGAAATAGCATAAAACAGAAGCGTAAAACAGTACAAAAACGGTGCAGAAAACTGTAAAAAACAAAATCCATGATAGCAGCATCAGAGCTAGCTAGTCTACCACTCCATTCTCATAAACATGGCTGCCATGCTCTCTCTGACATGCAACAAGTCGGCAGGAGCAACAAGTCGGCAGGAGCATAAGTCTTGAATCTGGCATAATGCTCTTTAATCTGCACAAGAAAAGGAATGGAACACATAATGAGATTAAGATAAAGACACAAAAAATCTGCCGAAAGAATAAATACAAGACAGCGTTCGTATTAGCTTGTCTATATCATTCTTAAAACTTGGGAAGTACCCGCAAACTCGTACATATACCGCATCACGTAGTACCCGCAACTCTTAGAATCCTTTTGGGTAGGGCACTAAATCACCAAAATTCACAAATGTAAAACAATTGTACAAAGATAATAGCAGCACAAATGAAATACATGATTACCAAACCTTGATGTAATCGACGGTCAAATCACCAAACTCTCCCTGAGGGGTTTTTTTGTAACAACTATTACATATATTAACAAAAGCGTTTAGCAAAATGAACAAGTACATTAATTTTGGTTCAAAAAACTTACAAACAATTAAATAGTAATAAAAACTTACTCTTGATTAAGTCTTCAGTGTTGAATTCTGTCCACTGCCCTAGTGGATCTAGAACGAGCAGTAGTAGCTGGCAGCGCAGAATATAAACAAGCCCGTGGTGGCTACATGTCAAATACAAAATGAAATGAGAAATGAAGGTAAAAAGTTAGCTAATTAGTATGTAATTTTATATTAGAACTCACGTTTGGTGATACGACATTTGAATGAATAATTTATTCTGTTGATCACAACATTGAAGCAATGAATCATGTATTCACAAAAACCTCCCCGGGTACCTAGTGACTGAGTCGTACGATAAACGCTCCGGGCACACCGCAGTAACGGAGGTCATGTCCTTCTCAGCACATCTCTCAAGCAGAACATCTATTATATCACATGTACTATAAAAAGTTAGCCAATGCAACTTCATAGATACTTATTCTATATGTTTTTACAGTATGAGGAAGAACACTTACTTTAGATAAGCTTGAATAATGTTAATGTTCAGATAATCTCCAACATCATCTCTCTGATGTCCTCAAAGTTGATTGCCGTGATCATATATTCTTCGTAGTGAAAACATCGATGTGGAAGCGTCATCATGAAGTTGTTAGTTTGAGATGATTTCAACATGATCTTGTCGTAGAGATTCATCTGCTTGGCCCCAAAACATTAACAAGTTTTTGTGGCAGTGCGAGGTTATTTTTAGGCGCCTCAGAAGTTGGTGCGACCCCGGACGGGCGCTGGATTCTTACCTTTCGCACCGACTCACTGGATTCTTGCCCTTCACACACAAACAGTAAAGCATAAATGAAAGATAATTACTAATTGATTATTATAGTAAATTAAACATTATCTAGAACATACCCTTGTACTTCTGACAGGATTCGCCGGCGCGCAGATCTCTTCTTCTCTGGGCGGGATACGCGGCGAGGAAGCTCAGGGATCTCAGGATTCGCCGGCCGCTGGTCTCTTCTAGTCTGGGGGGTTACGCGGCGATGAAGCTCGGGATCTAATAGATTAGATTAGACACTTAATGCTAAATAATGCATTTTATTAGATACTAAATGGTTGTCAACAGTCTTACCTCATCGGTGACAACAATATAACATGCTGGCCAGGGCAAATATGTCTCCCTTCGCTTCGATCAGCGTGTATTTGTTGTCAAACGCCATCGGAAGGTATGCATGCTCAAATCCATCAACTATCAGGTCCAAGGTCACACGCGCGTAGAATGGGGGTAGACGTACGAAACTGATGAGCGTGAGTGGACTGATGGCAACACCGTCCCGTAGGGCCGCATCTAAGGGTGCCCTTCTAATGGTATTGGAGACGACATTTTTTTTGTCCTTTAATAAACAGAGTAATCGTGAAATAAATAAGTGAGTCCAATCTACTACTATTTAATAACTTTATTTTTAGGAGAAAAATAGTTTTAACAAAAAGTTAACCTGGATGTTGGCAACCGGGTACGGGGTCAGCGGCCGGAGCACAACTAGACGAGGAAGACAGTCGAGGAGGATCTAGCTGCTGCTGCTGAGTAGTCGCATGTGCAATCGCATTCAACGCTTCCTGCAGCCTCTCCTCGATAGCCCGGCGCTCAGCAGCCTGTTTCTCGTCATTAGCTTGGCGCTCAGCAGCGAACTTACGCTCTACCATCGCCTCGACTTCAGCAGCACTCATCTGACCCTTCCTAGCAGATGGCGGGAATACGTTCTTCTGACGTACTTCTCCCCCAAATCCTCTAACACGCCCCGGGTGATCCTTCTTCCCAAGCATTTGATTGAGCGCGTCGTCTTGAGAAGGAGGAGCGTGTAAGTCTACTTCTCCTCTCTGTGCCGCTTCGTACTGTCCAATTTTCAAAGAAGTTAACACTAAATTTAAGATCAACAAACACTTGAGTATATAAGTAAATTATTTAACAGCTACTTTCAAATACTTACAATTTGGTTAGCCAGTTGTTCCATCGCAGCATTAGGAAATATCCTCTGACCTTCGCTGGTCGTTTTCTGGCGTCCCAGTATGTACATCTGCACCCTCCTCGCCTCAGAGACATCCTCGATCGGGCATTCACTTCCATCCTCGTTCCTCCGTGTCAGCAAACCAGCTTCTTTCCATCCCTCGAGGCTGCCCACATATCCCCTTCGTCCCATGGTGTGGGGGTAGAGATTAGCTTCACGGTTTTGCCGTGCTTGTTCTTGTACTTGCTGTTAAGAAAGTACAACAGGAAATTAATTAGAAAATCAGGGATAAAGCATTATGAGCATTAATTAAGAAAAGAGTACACACAAACATACCCTGAACTCGGGGGTGGCGTGCCGCTCAACGAACTCCTTCCACTCCTCTTCAGTGATCATGCCATTGTACACAACATACGGCGGAGGCTCACGTGGGGGCACCCTGTTGATCCAATGCTCAACCAAGTAGTGGCGGAATGATTTAGCTTTGCCGGACACCAAAGAAAGAACGGTCTTCTTCACTTCTTCTGGGATCTTGTATCGTTCTTGCACCTTCTTCCAGATGGTCTCCTTACTTCTTCGGGACTTGTTTCCATGTGTGGTTGATGCAGCAATGTGATCTGGCCAGAGTCCCTAGCATACTAGCGAACTCTGACCTGCTGCCCCCACCATACCTCCCATACTTCCCACAGAAGACTAATCTGATCCGGTTTCTGCAGTTTCAACCCACGGGTCGGACCTCTACCTCTGGGTCTCTGAGTAGCACTCGTAGAAGGTGCACTCATGGAAGGGCCAACAGCAGCAGCGGCAGATGTAGATGGGGCAACAGCAAGCGGCAGATGTAGATGGGACCGGTACCATTTGCTGCTCATTTTCCTCCTCCTGACGACAAAATAAATCGAACTCTTCATCAGCCATGTCCGATCAGCCATGCCTGCAAGGATTGAAATACAATTTGAATTAAATTAAGCATTTCATAATGGTCATAAACAAGCAATAAATAAAAGAGTGTTAATTTCATATAAATTTTTATAGTAATAACTTACATACACCATTATCTCTCAACCCACATTCCCTCGTTATGGTCTGATCGTATATACTCACGATGACCTGTGACCTCAGCCTCTTCCAATGAAATAGGAACAGTTGGAGGTTCATCTTCTGCATCATACTCATCCTCATCAACCACACCATCCACACCAACTATTCCTCTTCTCCCTTTAAGCACAACAGACCATCAAGGATTACAGGGATCAGTTACATAAAATATCTGCTTAACCTTCGTCCCAACAACGAATGGCTCAACCGTGGGAGTAGCTCTAGACAGATCAACCAGTTTCATACCATGCTCCTCCTCACGGTAGCCATGATTGTTGTTAACCCAGTTACAACGGAAAACACACATTTCGTAGCAGTTGTAGTCCAATACCCAGATGTCTTGTATAACACCGAAATATGATTGTTGTATTGAGACAGGACTATGACCCACGACACCGATGTCATATAAGTTTTGATAAGCTTCAAGCTCTACACCACTGTTTTGATTCGTTGACTTCTGATCCTGACGTTCTGTGAAAAAGGTGAATCCGTTGACATCGTACCCCTCATAAGAAATTACATCCAGATTTGGTCCAAATGCAACTACTTTAATCAGTTCAGGCACATTCGTGGACTGATCGGACAACACTCTCTCTTTGAACCATCGGACAAATGTCCTATTCTGCTCATTTTGTAGTCTAACGTCACTCATGTTTGGATATTGTGCTCTTAAAACACACAAGTGTTCATCAAAGTATGGTTCAACATCTTCAAGATGACTTAGCACAACTAAATGAGCTTTGTTAAGAGTGTCTATGTCAATTCTTTTCAGTTTCCTTCCAACCGTGCCAACACCCTTCAATCTGCCCTCGTGTCTAGAACGTGGAAGTCCAATGGTATCGACACCTTCTAGGTAATTGGTGCAGAAGTCTACAACTTCCTCTGTGATAGTGCCCTCTATAATACTACCCTCTGGGTGACGACGGTTCTTCATTTTCTTCTTCAGGACACCCATGTACCTTTCGAACGGATACATGTAGCGAAGGTACAAAGGACCACACATCAGAATCTCTCTTACAAGATGCACGAGGAGATGTATCATTATGTCGAAGAACGATGGAGGAAAATACATCTCCAGCTGGCACATTGTCACAATAAGATCCTTTTGTAATTTAGACAGAGTGTCCACATCAAGAACCTTAGACGAAATGGATTTGAGGAAGACACTGACGTTTGTGATTGTGTGTCTGACAGCATCCGGCAAGATCCCACGTAGTGCAATTGGCAAAAATTCTTGAAGTAGGACATGATAATCGTGAGATTTCATTCCTACTAATTTGAAATCTGTCATGGACACTAGGTTTCTTATGTTTGAGGAGTAACCTGATGGCACCTTGATGTTGTAAAGGGTACTGCATAGACTATGTTTCTCTTCTTTAGACAGAGTGTGACAGGCAGGAGGCAAGAATGTGCGTTTTCCACGTTCTTGCGGGCCAAGCTCTGTGCGTATGCCCAACTCAATTAAATCTTTTCTTCCTTTCAAATGATCCTTTGTCTTTCCTTTTATGTTCAAAAGGGTGCTAGTGATACTTTCACCCACGTTCTTCTCGACATGCATCCCATCGATACAATGTCTAACCTCCAGATGCTGCCAGTACTGTAGTTCCCAAAATATTGATTTCTTTTTCCAGACACTTTTTTCACCACTTTTGGTTGGCGGCCCGAAGTTGTTCACAATATTATCCAACTTTTTGTAAATCTCTGTACCTGTCAAAGGCTGGCGCGCCATGCTGTGATCAGTTTTCCCATCGAACTCTTTCGCCATCTTTCGATACTTATGTCCTTTTGGAAGCATTTTTCGGTGGCCCATATACACGGTTTTCCCACTATGTTTCAAGCGAATGCTACAAGTGTTTTCACCACAAATCGGACACGCCAACGCCCCCTTGATTGAATAGCCTGAAAGATTACCATAGGCGGGGAAATCATTGATTGTGCAGTACAACATAGCACGCAAATTGAAGTCCTCTTTACTGAATGAGTCGTAAACCGTAGCCCCTTCATTCCACAAGAGTTGTAGATCCTCTATCAAAGGTTGTAGGAATACGTCAATTTTGTTGCCCGGTTGCTTTGGACCAGATATTAACAAAGACAACAAGATGTGTCTTGGTTTCATGCATAACCACGGCGGTAGATTGTAAATAACCAAAAGCACAGGCCAGGTACTATGTATGCTACTCAAAGTACCGTAAGGGTTCATCCCATCTGTGCACAAGCCTAGCCTTAGGTTTCTCGGTTCGTTACCAAACTCAGGAAATTTTACGTCTATGTTTCTCCACTGTGGTGCATCAGCGGGATGTCTCAATCTGCCATCCTTTTTCCTGTGAACTGAATGCCACCGAAGATTCTCTGCGTCTTTCTCAATGGAGAACAAACGTCTGAACCTTGGAATGATGGGCAGGTACCACAGTACCTTAGCTGGTGAACCTTTCTTACTACCGCTGATGTGAGTTTGTTGTTTCTTATACCGTGACGCTCCACATGCTGAACAGCTTTCAGCAAATTCATCCGATTTCCAAAACAGCATGCAACCATTTGGACAAGCATGAATTTTCTGGTACCCCATACCCATTGGGCACATCATTTTTTTGGCTGAGTACGTAGTCGTTGGTAAAACGTTGTCCACCGGAAGAACGTATTTCAATAGTTCCAGGAGGTCAGTGAAACTTACGTCGCTCCAGCCATGTTTCGCTTTCAAGTTGAATAGCTTGAGGACGACACTCAACTTGCTTAACTTTGTAGGGTCACACCCGGGGTACAACGGTGTTTTGGATGAATCCAACAAATTTTCATGCTTGTCTGGCGTGTTAGAGTAATGTCGTTCCACATCTTCGAGCATAGTCTCAATGTCATCATCCCAGAAATCTGGCTCAACGTTCGCTGTAACGTCTTCTGGATCACCAGCAACTGTATCATCTCCAAGTTCTGTTTCTGTGTTTGCCTGACCATTATCCCCTTCGTCAGGCTTAATAACATCGAACGCACTCTGACCATGCCATCGGATTATGTCTTGGAAATCTTTTGTAAAACCGCGGCGGATCAGATGTTCCTTAATTGTTTCAACGCCGCGATATCTCAGATTGTTTTGGCAGTCGATACACGGACAAAATATGTATCCCTTGTCTGTAGGTTTCAGATTGTTCGCCAACACCGTGCATAACTTATCAACTCCTTCTAAAAACTTGTCGTCCAAATTTCCGCTGTAAATCCACGAACGTTCCATCTCCTTCTAGCTATTTATATGAAGGCAGCCATTTCATACCGTCACCCGTGGCAGAGTCTTTACACTTTTGTATCTTATCAACCTAAATCCATCCATGAGTATTAAATCCCACCGGTGAACGTGTTTTTAATATGTAATTTATTGAAAATTTCGGCAGCATCTCCCTACAGTTCTTTAAATGCACGATATTATGATATTAATCAATAATATATGCATTCGAAGAACAATAAAGAGATACTGCTGAATTAATCAATAAAGTACATATTAAAAGCACATTCATACCCTAGGTGTGTGATTTAACAATCGTGGACAGTCCCGACAGGGACTGCCGAAGATATACCTCTATTAGGTATATCTTGGGCGGATAACTATGTTTGGTAGTTTGTCAAATATTATATGTATATATATAAATCTTACCTCTGGTAGACGATTAGCCGATGCTAAGACGGTTGAGGTCGGAAGCCTAAATAAAGTCGTAGTCCTGATGCATAAATGAAAAACGACAACATTAGAATTCATCAAAAAATCAAGGTTAAATGCTAGCTAAACCGCGGAAAAAAATCGACAGCATCTCCCCTATATTTCTAACGTCTCCAAATCAGTTTTATCAAAGTCAAATTCGCACGCACCATCTAGAACTGGTAACATACATAAACTTATCTTCACTGATGTATTTAGTTTACAGAAAAGAAGTCTAAGTTTTAAAACTGAAACTGAGGTCGATGTTCCTTCCTTCTGTTATTTAATTCAATCTGTTATATTGGCTAGCCCTTCTCAATGTGTTTATGTCTGAGCTATTAGGTTCAATAGTTTTTCACTTCTCTAAACAGCCCCAACATCTTTCTGTTGCCTCTACTGAACAGATTCACACAGAACTCAAACAGAAATAGAAACTGAAAGAAAAGAAACAGACAGACAGAGATGGTGTATGACTCCTCTCTGTTTGTTCACGTGTTTGAATTCTCAAACCTTTCTAAACTGTCGATCCTGTCAATTTGGTGTGTTATAAAGTTTCTAACTCAACTAAACCCAAGGCAACTTTGTTACAGATGCAGAATTAGTCAGAACCTGATCTGATAGGAAACTGAAGCTGAAATCCAAACTGAAATCAAAACAGAAACTGAGTTGTGTTCTTGCTTCCCTGTCTGTTTTTTTTTCTTTCAACTGATTATACTTCTCCTAACTCCTTACCCAGTTACTTAAATATTCCATTAAGCTTTAAATCCAGACCAAAACTCAAACAACTTGTTACAGTTCTGTTCCATTCATGAAACTGAGATATGCTACAGTTCTGTTCCATTCATTTTTCAGGAATCGGTAATATACTTGAACTTACTTTCTTTCCTGTGGCAGTTTTAAGTAGTAGCATTTTTAAAACTACACTATTATGTATTAATTGTAATACTAAATGCTAAGAATAAATAAATACAGCAGTTTACAGATTGGTTTGCAAAGTTACCGTAACTAAGCACCGAAGTGGGCAAGTAGTGTAGAAATCAGCCCACGAACTAGGTCGCAATTAACTGTGAATCTGGGCACAAATATATGAACAAGGTTAGAACATTTGCCATTACACTCTCAGGATTCGATACAAACGAGGTTAGAACTTGCAATCGAAATGCATGTATATGAACAAAGTTAGAAAAAAACGACAATCAATCGATCGCATACCCAATACGCGATAGAGACGTCGACGGTGAGACCAGTGGTAGATGGGTGGTGACCGGCGGCGATGGGAGTGACAAAGGTGGTGGGAGCGACGGCGGCGATGGCCGTTAGCAAGGTGACGGGAGAGAGGAGGCGATTTCAGTGAGGAAGATAGCGCGAAAGAGAAGAAGAGTTACTGTGAGTAGAGTGTGCAGAGTGTAGGCAAATGTTTAAATGGACTTTAGATTACGGTTTACATGTAAACCGTAAACTAAAGTCACACTTTACATGACGGTTCCCAAAAAAACCGTAATCTAAAGTGTAACGAAATTAAAAAAAAAGCGCGATAATTATTTGGCATATGTTGGGTTTCAAACATAGGTAACACATTAATATAAAGTTTTTATTAATCTAAAATACACTGGTAAAACGACGTCGTTAACCGTAATCTAAAGTGTAACGAAATTAAAAAAATAGCGCGATAATTATTTGGCATATGTTGGGTTTCAAACATAGGTAACACATTAATATAAAGTTTTTATTAATCTAAAATACACTGGTAAAACGACGTCGTTAACTGTAATTTAGATTACGCGGAGTCAAAAAAATCAAATAATACGGGAAATATTTGGCGTCAGGTCAAAACGACGTCGTTGACCATCAGTCGGAGGTAGGCGCGCCTTTTTTAGGACGGACTTTAGATGACGGTTATTAGTGAAACCGTAATCTAAAGTCCGTTGACCGTAAAGCGCGCGTCAACACGGGACTTTAGATTACGGTTTCACTAATAACCGTCATCTAAAGTCCGTCCTAAAAAAGGCGCGCCTACCTCCGATCGATTATTGATTACGGTTAATTCAATCATCATCGCTAATTAATTCCGGCCATCCTATTAATCACGGTGTCTGTTAAAGCCGTGATTAAACCACCGTCATTAAAGGCTCGCGTTCCACCAATGAGTAGTGTCGGTGAGAAGGGTGACTGTTTCAACGTTTTTTTCTTCAGATTTTTATGTTGTAGATCTAGGCTAATTTAATGTGTGTTTCTAAATTCTAACAACAAATATGAATTCACCACATCAAGATCTATAACTTGTAAAAAAAAAATTTGAAAAACTCACCAAAAAAATTTTCCGGCGGTGGTCCAGCGGTGGTCCGACGACGGCTCCGGCGATGAGGAAGAGAGGATTCCGGCGAGGTAGTTTGGAGGAGAGATAGTGCGTGCGTGAGAGATGAAGATACCGGACACGTCCCGTTTATATATAAAGTGCATGTTTTGGAGCGTTTTTACAAAAAAACGCTCGTTTTAACTTGTTTTCAACATATTAATGTCGTTTCATAGTAAATACAGGAAAATATCAATATCTTAACATAAAATCACAATTATAACGTCCAAACGCAATGAAAACGGGTTTAACGACTTTTACTACAACGAGAACGTTTTTTACCCGAAATTGATATTTTCAACTACGTTTTCAGTACGACATTTCTGAAATTGTAACAATGTTTGTAATTTAATCAAACGTAACGTAAAACGTCGTTTACCAATGTCCTGTCCTAATTATAACGTTCGAACGCAATAAAAACAGGTTTAACGTATCCTAATACAACAAGAACATTTTTTACGGTTCACGGTGATGAAATGATTATTTAGAAAAATAAAAATTACGACACAATATCACTACATGTTTACAACGTTAATACGATTTAAAAAAAATTGTACTACGATGATTAGTAATTTTGTACTGCAAATAGCAACCCCTTTATGATATTTTCATTTTTTCAATTCTTATAAATTTTTATATTTTTTATAAATTATTTATATTTTTAATGTATTTTGAATTTTTTATGATTTTTTTAACACTTAGGGGCATATTGTGAACTTTAAAAGTATTTTATAAGTTAGTAAGAGTTTTTTGTCTTTTTTTCATCTGGTCAATGACTATACTCGCATTTCATGGACTTTTACGAAATATAGTGACATTTTGTGACTTTCTTTTTTTAATGATATTTCATGAATTAGCCAAAATATAGTGAAATTTCATAAAATTTCCCTATAATGAAATTTAGGGGTCGTCGTAGTATGTCACAAGTTTTGGATAGATATTATAATTATTAAAACATTTGGAGGGAAAAGCAAAATCATAACCGAAGTGAAAACACGACAAATAGCTTTTTCTTAACATAGGGGGAGAAAAAAACATTTGGAAAATTAAAATGATACGAAATGAATTATAATTGTGTTATCTTTGTCATGTATTACACTATTTATCCCCAACAGTTTGGCAAACCTATAGTTTCATGTGAGAAAAAAATATGTGATAGCATCTAATGCACCTGGATTAACCAGATAAATGCAAAAGATTCATTAACTATAAGAAAGAGCAAGGGTATTGCTGAATTGAGCACTTTTTCTTTTCGGGCTATAAACACCACAAACAATTAATTGAGTATAGCTGTTAGTTTGTCCAATTCAACCCAGGCACTCCCCAACGAAGATTGCATTCGGTAAATGTAAAACATTATAGTAATAGCAAAATTGTTTCAAATATCATTCTCGGTGAGGACAGAACAAAATTATATATAAGTACCTAGTGGGGGGTATTGACCAGTCCAAGGATCCATCCACCCAAAAAATACAAATGATGATACAGCTTTCTCTCTGTCTGGATCTCATTCATTCCTTATTTCCTAGACAGACGTAACGACGAGGCTGAACAACGGATCGATGAGCTGGAACTGATACTAGAAAGGGAGAGGGCAGAGACAGACTACGAGGTGAATCAGTCAGTCGGTCACTCCCACAAATTGAATCTATCCTCTCTTCCCCCACCCCCAGTTTTTTTTTGTTTTGTTTTTTTTTGTATTGTTTGTTTTGATTACATCCCCTCAGACACAGTCACGCACAGAGAGGGAAAAAGGCAGAGGCCAACCAACACCTCCACTTCTCAAGGCACTAACTTCTCTCCGTTTCCTCTGCCCAATAACACGTGAATCCATTTAAGCACAGGCATATGTAGTTCAGTTTACATTATACTACAGATAGTTTGATACCCCTCACCTCACTAGTAGCTTGAAACTAGCAATATTCAACATCATCCTCTCGTCTCGATCAATCCAATAATATCCAACCCCCCCCCATGTTCTGAACAACTCTCTCATTTATCTTTACTCCCATATCAAGAGACATAATATATACATATAATACTCTACTTAAACTTCTGGCTACTGCAAAATTGCCTCAGAGAAGGTTGCTTATTGCTTTGACAGGCTCACTCTGACAATTGCCATTACTTTAATCATTCCTCATCTCTTCCCTCCTTATATTCTATAAGCACCCACACCATATAAACTACCAAATCCTGTTTTTTATATTCATAGCTTATGTAATTAGTATTCAATCAATCAATACAAAAGCACAAGCGCATCTATCTATCTCTTCTTTGACACATTATACATTTATAGCAAGAAAGGTACTAACCTCTCCCTGATTTATTCTTCCCCTTCCGGTTTATCCATGGCCAAGAAGAAGAAGGGGGGAGGAGGAAGCTCATGGTTCACCGCTGTTAAAAAGGCTTTCCGGTCCCCAACTAAGCCAAATGACGATGACTCAAAGAGCCGCAACGTCGGATTACAAGATCACCACCAGCAGCTCGATCAGCAAGACCAAGACAATAAGGCAAACATCATCTTCAACTATACATTCACATTTGTTCCTTATATTTTAATTTAATACTACTTTAGATTTAGTACAGCAGATCTCACTTTTCTTACTGATTGAAAATCTGTTCTGTTGATTCAGAAACGAGAAAAACGAAGATGGATCTTCAGAAAAGCTTCCTACACAGATCAGCAGCAGCTGCACCCAACAACAACAAAAACAACAACCTCCAAAGATCAACAAAAACACATCATAATTACTTCAAATGGTCAGATCTCCAAACCACCAGCTGCTGATGCTCACCACCCCACACAGGCACAGGCACAAGCACAACAAGGCCAAGCTCTCACTGTTGCCGCTGCCTCTGCCGCTAAAGCCGCTGCTGCTACGGCTGAAGCTGCCGCTGAGATTGCTCGCCTCATGCGACCTCATTCCGCCTTGGGCAAACAATATCATTACGCTGCGGTTATTATCCAAGCTGCTTTCCGGGCTTATCTGGTAAAGGAAAGAGTATTAATCACTTCAGATGATATATTTTACTTCAGACATATTTCCTGATCCCTGCTCTGTGATTGAACAAACAAAATAAAGGCCAGAAGAGCACTTGAGGCGCTCAAGGGGATTGTCAAGCTTCAAGCCTTTATAAGAGGGGACAGCATCCGCAGGCAAACAAAGGCAGCTCTCAGAAATATTCAAGCCCTCATTCAAATGCAATCTCAAACAAACTAGACCAACGAACA
This sequence comes from Limonium bicolor, assembly GCA_023374045.1. Taxonomy (NCBI): domain Eukaryota; kingdom Viridiplantae; phylum Streptophyta; class Magnoliopsida; order Caryophyllales; family Plumbaginaceae; genus Limonium; species Limonium bicolor. Next base: position 3,392,186 of record CM041777.1, read on the forward strand.
GCATGGATCTCACAAGAGAAATCCAGAAAGTCAATGTTCGCCGAAGCTAACAATTTGTGGGATAAACATATGCATGATATTCGCCAAAGAAAATCATTGGTACACAACTCATAGCTAGCTTATATCATACGTTCCATACCATAGTCACCTTACTAGTATTTAACATTCAAGCACATTTATTGTTAACCAAACTCACACTGCCGCTTCATGAGTTTCACCATATATTGTAGTCCAGAGAAGGAACAAACCACCCCATCGATGAATGGGACGAGTTCCCCTGCGTAGCCAATGTCAACAGTGAATCCATGTTGCGAAGCAGAAAAGAAGCTGCTCTTCGAAGGGAAAAAGCCCTCGCTTTTGCCCTCTCACAACAGGTACACCTCTCCTATCCACTCATTCTATCATCAGGAATGCGTGATTTAATCCATATTACTAATACAATATCACCATATCACAGATATGGGGATTTGACAAGGCCAGATCTCTAAGAGACAAGAAAGATTTAGATGAAAGAACAGAATGGCTTAACCGTTGGATGGCAACTAAGCAGTGGGAGAACACCACCACCACCAATAGCAAAGCTTCAACTGATAGAGTTAGGGACTCAGGAAGGACTGTTCCATTGGAATCATCAACTCCTCGGACCATGGCAGCAGTAGCAGCCTACCGTCAAAGTCCCAAAAGGCAAAACAACCCACAGATTGTTTCAAGGCACAGCCTGTCTCATCAAAGACCATCAACCCCCTCTTCAATTCAAACCAGGCCTTTGACTGTACGCTCAGCAAGTCCCAGATGCCCCAGCAGCAGACGAAGTACCTCAACCGCCACCACTCCCTGCTTAAATTCCAGGTACTCCTACAACAAGAGCAACAACAATTCCTATGGCGTGGAATCAATCTCTACAACACCCAACTACATGGCTTCCACACAGTCTGCCAAAGCCAAGGCTCGATCAGTGAGCACCCCAAAACAAAGACCTGCAACTCCTAGTAGAGAAAGGAATGGGGCCGTGAGGAAGCGCCTATCCTTTCCAATGAGGGAGCCACAAGGTACTACTGCATACACAGACTCCAGCAGCTTTACCCAGTCCCTCAGAAGTCCTAGCTTTAGGAGCGTTTGTCCTGCCATAGAAAGAGGGAATTATCAATCTTACTACCCTGATAGTGCTTATGGGGAAATCTCCCCAGCTTCAACCACTCAAATCAGAAGATGGGTAGGCTAACCAGATTCATTAGATTGGAAGTAAGAAGAAATTATAAGAACCAAAAAAGGTTTTTAAAGATGATACTTAAGTATTATTTCTAACTAAAGGGACTGATTCGTTTTTTTTTATTCGTACTTGGGGCACTTAACATACACTTCTGATCTTTTAATCTTCTGTGAAGCACTTCTTAGGGGCACTCTTTGCAGAGGAAAAAAACTTAGTGTCTATGTACAGGCACAAATTCTTGGTTTTGTTGGATTGCATGTTCGACATAGAGATTTGTTTTTTTATTGTTAGCCAATACTTACCGATAGCCACCTAAGATAAACTGAGTACGATGAACACCTGGTTGAGAGCCGGTTGGTCGCCGGTATGGTCGTATGGGGAGTATCATTACTAATTATTCAGAGTCAAAAGAAAACCAAGCGCATAGTTCTTGTAGACGTAACAAATAGTTCAATGCAAGTGAAACACTAACACCTGCAGCATTATAATTAGTAACTCTTATCAGAAGGAGCCACATGATCACGAGATGAGACTAATGTGATTAACTAAGATTCCTTTTTGGAGTAAAAACAGAGGTGGAAGATAATGTGCCCAGTCGGAACATGACACAAGATAACTCCAAGGAAAGAAAGTAACCCACAATCGACACAAACCACCACCCGCAGCTGATAAGATGAATATGTTTCTATCCTCATCTGAGACGAGCAACAAATTAATTTTCATGGTAGAGTGACGTACAACATATCATGCATTTTAGCCGGTTCAAGTTAAAATTTTGAAGAATACTACCGTTAGAAAAAGAAGGTGAACAGTGTTATCGTCCTTCTCAGAGGCGATTTTTGAGGCGCTTTCGTCGGCCTCCTTTCTCTTCTGTTCCAAACAGGGAGATTGGGCTCCTCTTCCAGAGTAGTCTCTTATCCAGTCGCCGGCTCCGTCTCTCTTCAGCTCTATCCAGGCACTGTTTATTCTCAATGTATTCTCTGTCAAGTGAAGCGATTTCTTTCTTGGTTTCTTGCTTTTTGGTGGAGGTCTTTGCCCCGATTGTGCCCACGGCTTGGGTGTTTTCCGATTTTTTGTGATTGCGATGCTCAGAGGCGGATTGTCGATTTGATCTCAGCTTGGTTCAAAGCTCAGTGGTGGTGGGGTCGCTCTTCCAGTTGGGGCAATTGTATGTGTGTTTGTCTATTTGGGGATTAGGTTGGGGCGGGCAACCTAGCACGACTTCTTTGCTCCTCTCTGGGTGTGATTCAGGGGCCTTCTTCTTCGATTGAGTGGTGGCTGTTTCAGTCGATTGGTAGTTGTTGGTTCTGGTCTGTTTGTGTTTGTCTCTATTCGGCTAGGGTGATTGGAGTTTGGTTGGTTCGTTACTGAGTCTGCTGTCTCAGGGTCTGCTGTAAAGAGAGAATGGCATTACATACACGGAGCAAAGCACAACACATTCAGTCGTTGTTATGCTTTGAGGGGTATAACATTACACTGCTCTAGTTTGTATTCTAGGATTTGGGTTGCATATGTAATTTCCTTTCTCTAGAGTGTAACTAGGACTGTTGTAATTACACCGGTCTGTTTTCTAATAAGGAACTTATACACGGCCCCCTCTGTTATTCCCTTTCCTCTTTAATCCCCTTCACTGTACCAGAGCAATTAAGCCGATAGTTCACTGAACTCTTCTCTCGGTTTCTCTCAAAACACAGATTCGAATTTCTTCCTTGTTGTTTTGATATGGTATCAGAGCAGTGAATTGTTCCTGCTAAGAAAAGAAAATGAGCGATGCCGAAAACCAACGGCGATGATCACAAGGGAAGAAGGTGGTAGCCAACCCCGACGACGATTGATTCAACGACCCATCTATGTAACGCCACGGAACCCCGGGCAACCACTCACTACGAAGTTCACGGGAGCAGTTTCTTTCCTGGAAATGGGGGATGCGCAAGGCGCTCGAGCGAAGAACAAGCTAGGGTTCGTGGAAGGAACCGTAACCTTGCCCAGACATTCAAGAATTGTACGTTATACGGCGTGGCAACGGGCGAACGAACTCGTCAGTTCTTGGATAATCTCCTCAGGTTGCGCAAACATAGGACGACCATGATGTACTCCGAAGATCCTCAAGAGATTTGGCAGTGGTTGTTGCAAGCGGTTCGAGGAAACAAAATGTAGCCCACACTTCACAACGTAAAGGGTCGGATCTACAATCTAAGACAAGGTGAGGATACAATTACCGACTACTTTATGAAAACTCGGGAAATTTGGTCGGAGTATGAGTCCACCTTGCTACAAGAAGCATGCATTGTTGTGCCGGATGCAAGTGGAAAGAATTCGGGGCAAGCGCAAGGAGAAGAAGAGAGTTAATACACTTCCCTAGGTTGAATAAAGAGTATTCGCACCGAAGCCAAATACTTGCCATGAAGGACACACACTTTGGAGGAAGCTAACTCCCTTCTGATTCAAGAGGAAGAGCAACTCGTGGGCCACGAAGCGAAAGGCACGAACAATCAGTAGCTTTGTATTCTAAGGGATTGATCGAAATATAACTCAAACAAACAAAAAGGGAAGTTCTTCCACCGGAAACCCTAATTCGCACAGAAGAAACAGCGGGGGAAGTATGTCAATCTGACAAGAAAGAAATCCCTAAATGTTCAAACTGTGGAAAAGTCGGGCACTCAAGAAACGACTGTTGGTCTTGATTGGTTTCCCTGGTGGCGGAAAACAAGAATCAAGGGAAGTTCGTGTCAAACCGCATGGAGAAGAAGAAAAAAAACAACAATGGAGGGGAAACCAGAACTCCCAGTTCAGGCTTGAGTAGCGACCAATTGGAGCAATTAGTCAACTACCTACAGCAGCGGAAATCATCAACCAAACCCAACACCGAGACGAATTTTGGAGACTTTTCAGGTACTCCTAATTCTAATTTATGTCTCAGTTTCCTGCCCTGCTTGGTATCTGATAATGATCTTGGTTTAGAAAAACTAAGAGATGTGTGGATCTTAGACTCGGGAGCTACAGAACATATAAGTGGGAATATGATTTACTTTCAATCGAAAAACCTTGTCTGAAATAAGGAAATAACATTACCTGATGGGCATAAAAGACCTATCCATGAAACTGGAGATCTGATTATGAATGGAATCACATGTCTGAGAAATGTCATGTCCTTCAAGTTTAACCTGATTTCCATGAGCAGACTGCTAGAATGGTTGAAACTGTCAATAGTTTTCAGTAATAATTGTTGTATGCTGCATGACTCTGGAACAAATACTTTCTGGAAGTTTGGAAACTTGTTTCTGGAGTGTATTTTGCTGATCTGAATGTTTTTGTATTCTGCTATTGCTAGAGGGAAAACTAGGACTGTTTTGTATACTAGCCTAGACATAGAGGATGTAGAAAGAGACCAGCTTAAGAAAATGTCTCTATGGCACCATAGGTTAGGACATATACCTCTGAAGAAAATGTGTTCTATGCCAGAACTAGATACATTAGGGACCCCTAATGCTCATCCTCCTATCCTTCCTGTATGTGTGTTTCAAGGCTAAAGGAAAAAGAAAAAAATTTCCCACTTCAAATATAAAAACCACACAGCCTTTTGAAATGATCCATATAGACATATGTGGACCTATGAGATATCAAACAGCAGAAGGACATAAATATTTCTTGACAATCGTAGATAGATACACACAAGAGGGACTTGGGTGAGACTCCTTAAACAGAAATCAGAGGCAATGAAAGAAATAAAGAACTTTGTTTTTCTGAAAAACAAATGAACACTGAGATAAAAAGAATAAGGAGTGATAATGCCAAGGAACTAGGAAAATCTTTAGAGGGAGTGGAATTCTATTCTCAAAAGGGCATTGTTCATCAAACTAGCTGTCCTCACACCCCCCAACAAAATGGGGTTGTTGAGAGAAAACAGGGTCATATAATGAAAGTAGCAAGAGCCCTTCTTTTCCAATCTGGCTTGGAAAAAAGTTTCTGGGGATATTGTGTAGAACAATCTGCTTATTTAATAAATAGAACTCCTAGCAAAATCTTGAACAACCAAACCCCTTTTGAGAAACTGTTCGACTAAAACCAGATTACCATGAATTGAGAACCTTTGGCTGTTTGTGTTACATCAAAACATAGAACCAACCAGAGGAAAACTGGATTCTCGATCCCTTCCTTGCATTTACCTTGGAAATTGTAAGAATACAAAAGGAGCTAGAGTCTTGTCCTTAGAGGAAAAAACACTCAAGATCAGCCGTGACATTACCTTCTTTGAGCATATTTATCCTTTGAGAGAGAAAGAATGGAGAGATCTTTACTACAACAAGAATGTAGAAACAGACAGTCCTTTTACTTTCCCTACAAACCAAATCACCGAAGATGACAACAATGTAGAAACAGACAGTCCTTTTACTTTCCCTACAAACCAAATCACCGAAGATGAAACCCTATAGATCTGAACACTGAAATCAGAGAGGAAAGTAATAACCAGAACAATGTTGAGGAAGAAATAACCCTTGATCAGAACATTCAACCCACAAAAACTGTGGCCCTTAGGAGGTCCAACAGAACTCACAAAGCCCCAACAAAATATGATGACTATATTTGCTCTTTAACCCATAGCAACAGGGATCCCTTTTCAGTCATTCTTTCAGAAAGGTTAAGTCAAGAAAATCAAAACAATTCCCCTTTTTCTGTCATAGAAACTCTTACTGATTTCATACCAAATCAGACTATCCTCTCCTCCTCTCTTCCACAAAATGCCAACATTTTTCTTGACAAACTCCAAAATCTAGGAGAACCTTCCAATTAAAATGCTAGTAGAGATCCAAGGGGGTTAAGGCAATGACCGAAGAATTTGAGGCTGTTAAACTAAACAATACATGGACAATTGTAGATCTCCCTAAAGGAAAAAAAACCCATTAGTTGCAAGTGGGTATATAAAACAAAACTGAAAGCCGGCGGAAGCCTGGAGAGATTTAAAGCTAGGCTGGTTGTGAGGGGATTCACTCAAAAACACGGTTTAGACTACGAGGAAACCTTTTCCCCGGTAGTAAAACACACAACAATAAGGGCCTTTGTAATTATGGTTGTTAAGAAAGGGTGGGTTCTTGACCAGCTTGATGTGAACAATGCGTTTCTTCATGGAGATCTCCATGAAGATGTGTATATGTCAATACCCGAGGGCCTCAAAGTTCATGGAGAGAATAAAGTTTGCAAATTAACAAATCCATTTACGGACTAAAGCAAGCCTCAAGACAATGGTATGAGAGGCTTGCTAAGTTCCTTAAGGAGTTAGGTTTTCATCACTCTCAAAATGATCACTCCCTTTTCATTAGAAGAAACAAAACCAACATCACCCTCCTACGGATTTATGTTGATGACATTCTGATTGTGGGAAACAACACAAAGGATATAAAAACTCTGAAAAAACAACTTGATAAAGAGTTTAAGATCAAAGATTTGGGTAGACTCAATTACTTTCTTGGCATGGAATTTCTTAACATAGAAGGGGGAGTGATTATGTCTCAAAGAAAGTATTCAAATCAAATCATTAAAGATTTTAATATGGAAGAATCCAGAACAGCGGTTTCACCACTTCCTGTAAACTTGAAACTGCACCATGATTCTGGACCTAAACTTGAAAACCCTACTGTCTATAGGACCTTAGTAGGAAAGCTCAATTTCCTTAAACACAAGGCCTGATCTCAGTTATGCTGTCCATATCTTAGCCAGTTTTTACAGTCACCAACCACAGAACACTTAAAAGCTGCCTATCATACTAGCATACATAAAAGGGACTTCAGGTTTTGGGCTGTTTTTCAGCAGAAAGATAATTTTGATTTGGTTGCTTACTGCGACTCAGATTGGACTTCATGCCCAATAACAAGAAGATCAGTGTCAGGTTATTACATTATGCTTGGTGGATGCCCTCTGAGTTGGAAATCAAAGAAACAGATTTTGGTTTCTCTATCCTCTGCAGAAGCAGAGTATAGAGCAATGAGGCAAGTCACCAGTGAACTCAGCTGGCTGAGTAGACTACTCAATGAGATAGGTATTGCAAACATCACCCATGTCCCCTTAAACTATGATAATCTTGCAGCTGTACATATAGCAAAAAATCCGGTTTCTCACGAACGCACAAAGCACATCGAACTCGATTGTCACTTTGTGCGTGAGAAACTTCAAGAAAGATTAATTCATGTACAATATGTACCCAGCAAGAGTCAACTTGCCGATATAATGACCAAGGCACTCTCAGGTAAGAATTATCAAACTCTGTTTAACTCTTTGGGCTTGCAGGAATGTAAAGAGAATGGCTGACATTACACAGGAGCAAAAGCACAACACATTCAGTACGCATTATGCTTTTGAGGGGTATTACATTACACTGCTCTAGTTTGTATTCTAGGATTTGGGTTGCATATGTAATTTCCTTTTCTCTAGAGTGTAACTAGGACCTATTGTAATTACACCCGGTATGGTTTTCCTAATAAGGAACTTATACCAGGACCGACCCCCTCTGTTATTCCCTTTCCTCTTATATCCCCTTCACTGTACACAGAGCAATTAAGCTCGATAGTTCACTGAACTCTTCTCTCGGTTTCTCTCAATATACAAGATTCGATTTCTTCCTTGCTTGTTTTTGATAGATTTAGCCTGAGTTTTCTCCAGTCGTGCAGGGGGGGTTCTCTGTGTGAGGTGGATAGGTTGCTTGTGGAGGTTTGGTCTGAATCTGTGTTAGGGGTCTTCCTTGTGGTTTTACCAGATGAGTTGTTTATCTCTCAATTGCATAGGCTTAGGAAAATCCAAGGCGGTCTATTGGGTAAAGAGTTTGATTCTAAAACTCAACCCTGACATTATATTCCTTAGTGAGACTCATAAGTCTGAATTAGATATGGAATTCTTCTTTAGGATCTTTCCTCTGTACAATGGGCTAGCGGTTTCAAGCATAGGAAGGAGTGGTGGTTGTGCCTTATGTGGAAAAGTTTCCTAGGATGTTCGATGATCTCTCAATCTAGACATCATATGTCAGCCATTATGACTCTTCCGGGTGATCTCCAATTTGTGTTCACCGGTTTTTATGGATGGTCTAATTGGTCTCTTAAGCACTTGTCCTGGAAGCTTCTCCGAATTCTTAGTAAGCAAGCTTTCTTGCCCTGGGTGATAGCTAGTGATTTCAATCAGATTCTCCATGCTCTGAGAAGATCGGGGGCAGAATTAGGCAAGAAGTTCACATGGCCCCATTTAGAGATGCCATCATTGAGTGTGATCTTCATGACATTGGCTTTTTGGAGAGAGTTCTACCTACACCAACTGTCCTAAGGGGGGCTTCCACTCCCACAGTAGATTGGATAGAGTGTTCTGCTCCTCTGTCGGGCTACAGGCTTTCCCGATATCTCAGTGGAACACTTACCTCGTGAAGCCTCTGACCACTGTCCTCTATTTATCAGGTTCTTTGGTAATCATAAAGTCCCGACAAAAATTTTTAGATTCGAAAATGGTTGGTGTTTGGATCCCAAGTGTGCAGAGATAGTTACGGATGTCTGGAGTAATAATTACCCCAACATTACTACTTCTCTGAATTTATGTGCTCGGAAGCTAAGTGAATGGAAGGGGTGGTCTATCTCCAAGATTAAATGGAAGATCATAAATAAGAGGAAAGAGTTAGGTAATATCTCTATAGTGATAACTCTTTGGGAGCTATCAATAATAGAAAGAGACTCCTTTTGGAAATTGAGTTACTTTCTTTCCGAGAGGAAATCTGGTGGAAGCAAAGGTCCAGAGACAAGTGGATAAAAGAAGGGGATAAGAATACGGGGTATTTTCATGCTAGGGCTTCTTCCATTAAAAGATCAAAAGAAATTTTCGGTCTTTTGGATTCTGGGAATATTATGCAATATACTTGGCAGAGGATCGAACTCATTGCCAGAGAGTATTTCCAAAATCTCTTTTCTTCTTCCTTTCCCCAGGCGGACAGTGACTTTGCGGGTGCCGTGGAGGGTCGGCTAAATGCTAGTTTTGTCTCTGAGCTCAATAGGCCTTATACTAGAGAGGAAATTACTTCAGCTGTGAAACAATTAGGAACCGACAAAGCTCCTGGTCCCGATGGCTTCAACGGCAAATTTTATATCACTTTCTGGCATATCATTGGGAACCAAATTATTGATGCAGTCTTGCCCATTCTTAGAGGACATCCTCTCCCAGACTCCATGAATGACTATTTCATAACTCTTATCCCAAAGATAGTGGGGGCAACTGACATTGATAAATTCAGACCGATCGCTCTTTGTAACTTTGCTTACAAGATTGCTTCCAAGACTTTGGCTAATAAGATTCAGCACATTCTCCCCCATCTCATATCCCACAACCAATCAGGATTTGTGAAAGGAAGACTTATTACTGATAATATCATTCTAGCAGGCGAGCTCCAACACTTTTTAGAGAAAAACCAAGCTGTCAAGAATGGTTTCTTTGCTCTCAAATTAGATTTCAGCAAGGCCTACGACAGTTTAGAGTGGAGTTTTCTCCAAGATGTTCTATTATCCATGGGCTTTCCCTCGAATTGGATTAATCCGGTCATGAATTGTGTCCGTTCTGTCAGATGCTCTATCCTCATCAATGGCAAGCCAGGTATCTCGTTCAGGCAGTCCAGAGGTATTACACAAGGTGACCCTCTCTCTCCCTTCCTTTTCATTTTGGCTTAGGAAGCTCTATCGAGTTTTCTTAATAAGTCTGATAGTATTGGAGATTATCATGGGATTAAGCTCTCCCCCTTTGCCCGTCCATCTCCCATCTAGCCTTTACGGATGATCTCCTCCTTTTTGGTAAAGCCAACCCCCCAAATATCTCCCGCCTGAAACACATTCTCTCCAAATTTCTCCTAGCCTCCGGACACAAAATAAACCATCTAAAATCTGAACTTGTGTTTAGCAAACGATTGTCTATGTCCATCAAAGATAATATCTCTAGCTTACTAAATGTCCAAGAGGTTCCTTGCTTCTCCAAATATCTGGGTCTTCCCCTTAAGATAGGAAGGAGAAAATATGACCTTTTCAACTATCTTCTTGAATTTGTCCACAAAAGGGTCTCCAACTGGTCCAGACCTATGGCCCAAGCAGCTAGATCCATCATGGTGTCTAGTGTTCTCCAGTCTATACCCAACTATACCATGTCCCTTTTTGCCCTTCCCAAGGGCATCATTGCGAAACTCAACGCAGCTTTCTCTTCTTTCTGATGGAGTGGGAAGTTTGGTAAAAAAAGCTCTCCACTGGACTAAATGGTCCAAGGTTTGTGGGAATGTGGACCAAGGTGGTCTTGGTTTCAGAGAAGTGGAGAATTTCAACAAAGCCCTTTTGGTGAAACAGTTGTGGCGACTGCTCACTAATCCGGGGTCTTTAGTGGCTCAAGTTATGAAACATCTCTACTATCCCCATAATAATATTAGAGAGTGCTATCCTTCGAATAAAGGTAGCACCATCTGGAAATCCATCTCTTCGTTCTGGAATTGCTTAGAGAGGGCTCTCGGCCCCCGCCTTCCATGGGGGATGTGATGATGTCTCCCTCGACACAGATATATGTTTAACTCCAATCAGTGGTCTGGGCTTTCTCTAAAGATAAAAGTTCTCGTGAAATCTGCTTATAATTCTCTGGTTAAGGAAACAGGTCTGGGGAGTTCCTCCAATCCGTCTCATTTCATTGGGAGGGTTGGAAGAAGATTAATACCTCTATTTGCTGCCCCAGAGTGAAATACCCCTAAATTAATTTAAATTAATTTAGGGGATTTCTTTTATTAAACCTTAAATAATACTATTAAATGTTAAATTATTATATGGAATTGTGAATATGAAATTATTATATGGAATCATGAATATTAAATTATTATATGGAATTATGGAATTAATTTAGGGGATTTCTTCTATTTAACCCTAAAGAATACTATTAAGTATTGAATTATTATATATTATTATATAGTATTATGAATTTAAATATAAGATTTATAAGTCAATAAATCTTGGGGAAATTTCTAAACACTCCAAGTATATTATAAAGATTTTAGAAAGAGTTGGAACATTATTTTGAAACATAAAAGTCAAAATAAAATTATAGAAACCTTAAAGCTTATTAAGCCTTACTAGGGTTGACTTTTTGAGAATGGTAAACCAGCCCATGAAACCTATACCAATAAATAGGTTATGGAAAACCATGAAGATCGATAAAAAGAACGTCAAAAACGGATCATCCTAGCCAAAGTTATGATCAAATGAAGTTTAGAGCCAAAATTTTGAAAAAATGCTGATGTGGCAAGTTGCTGACTCACTGCACGCCTCGGGATACGCGCCCCAGTACTTAGCCGATTCTATCCCCTATTTTTCCGGAAACCGTAAACCAGTTTTTTGCCCTAACTTGTGACCTTCATAACTTTCTCATCTTTTGGAATTTTTGAGTGTCGTCTTCTTTGTTGTCTTCTCCTACACTTCCTCTTTACAACCATAACTCACACTAAACCTAGTTCGTCCTAAATAAACCGGAAATTTGATCCAAAGTAACCACCCTGCAAACCGAAACTGCAGATTCCAGTTTTCTTTCGATTTCAGGTAACTTCGTCTCGCCATAACTTCTTACTTCTGTTCTCAGCCACATTTCATGTTCTTTAGCTCGTTTTGAAGAGCTCTAATCCCTCTACACAACTTTCATGTTGACGACCAAAGCCAATTCCCAACCGTTTGGAAGAGCTAGTTGTCTAAAGTTTCGGATTCATCATCACATAAAATCATAGAAAAACGCAAGGTAAACTCGTAACTTTAGGACTAGATTTCTTTCTGTATATTGCGAATTAGATTAAGTTATTGCTACCAATATGTAGATCTACATCTCCTCTTTCAATTAAGCCCACACACATAATCTGACTCAATCTGTAATGAAACTTATGGATCAGCAAAGTTCGACCCTCAACCACCCGTAAAAGTTGAAGCTTTCCAGAAAATCGGAATTGGTTTCCTCGATTGGCACACTTCACTTCCGTTAAGTTTCCGATCAATTCCTCCGACAATGTCATTCGTCTTTGCATTCCCGAACATACTCCCATGTCAATTTAACCAATTACATACTACATTGGGTGAATTTGTCAAAATTCGAACCGAAACCGTAAGAACCCTAGTCGATTGAACCCAGAATCGAAATCCCAGATCGTCGCACGATAATTCACAAAATTGGTACCATTAGAACCGCAAGAGATTTTGAATCCATAGAAACAAAAATCATCGAATTTGGTTTTGTGAGTTGAGAGAAATCAACAGATTAGTACTCGGGTAATGCGTTGGGGATTGGGGATGAACTCGAGGATTTTCGGCCGTCCGATCGTAGGTTTTAGGAACGGACGGCCGAGATTAGATCTGAGGTGTTTAAGTTGGTTATGAGTTTTAATATTTCCAGAATAAACCCTAACTTGTTGAATTAATTTAAATACCTTCCTGAATGTATTTTGACTTGAAATTTTAACCATAGATTCCTTATAAAATCTAGTTTATTTTGATGTATATTAATAAGGGTTATGAGTTTTTAAACGTAAGTTATAATGTTTGCAAGTTATGAGTATTATGGAATTATTTGGAAAATTTAAAAAGATATTTTTATGAAATAAAAGTTTTATAATATGTCTAAAATGTTATAGTTACTATATACTTAATTTGGAAATTTTTGGACAAGAGGAATAGGTTTAAAATTGTATTTCTAAGGTTTTTCATAAGTTACCTTATAATATAAGGTTTTTAATGTAACCTAAAATTAAAGTAGATGATTAATAAACTTTATAGGTTGGGGAAAATATAATAAGACTAAACTAACATTTTATACAGAATGTTAATAAGTATTTTTGGGTATAAACTTTTAAGTGAAGTAATATATATATATCCATATATATAAAAGAAATAAAATAGTAACTTAGGTTAAATCAAGGAGCTAAATTAATCTACATTTATATTAATTATATAATATGGTAGTTAATATACTTAATTGAAACTAAGGAAAATACTTTATTTTATAAACCATATTTTGGATGTAGGTGTGTGTAAAAGTTAATATAAATAATTAAATGCAATAAACTACATAAAGAATGTCTTGAATAAATCCTAGTAATATATATATATACTAAACATAATAAAAGAAATAAAATACCTTATAGAAAATATAATATGAAGGAATTAATGAGATAAACTAAACCTCTACATAATACTAATAAAAGAATATTATATGGGGTGTATTAATTTATGGTTATGAAATTGAGTTTTGAGTTACCTTTAAATTTCTAATGATTATATAAATCCTATTTAAATACATGTATAGTATTATTTGTAATGACCAGAATGTAAATCTAAAATTGGGTTAAGTAATTAATAAGTTAAAACTTAGGAAAAATTGTGAATAGATTACATAAAATGTTATACAAATAGATCTTATTCTATAATTAATGATAAATAATGTAATAATTTACATCTAAATGTTCTTAATATATAAACAATATAAAATAAATAAAATACTTTTACATCTAAATGTGAGGTGGATTAGTAGTCTAGATTTAATCATTTCTTAACATTTATGGTACTGAAATATAACTTAATGTTTTAAGATAAAATCATAAAAGGATTATGATATAAAACTATTAACTTGATTTGGAAATTTATCTAAATAATAATCCTTAAGTTTCTTGGCATTAGATGAGCCATAAGTAATGAAATACCCCTAAATTAATTTAAATTAATTTAGGGATTTCTTTTATTAAACCATAAATAATACTATTAATATTAATTATGGTATGGAATTATGAATATTAAATTATTATATGGAATTGTGAAATTTATTTAGGGGTTTCTCCTATTTAACCCTAATTATTATACATTATTATATAGTATTATGAATTTAATAATAAGATTTATAAGTCAATAAATCTTGGGAAAATTTCTAAACACTCTAAATATATTATAAAGATTTTAGGAAGTGTTGGAACATTGTTTTGAAACATAAAAGTCAATATAAAATTCTAGAAACCTTAAAGCTTATTAAGCCTTGCTAGAGTTGACTTTTTGAGAATGGTCAAACCAGGCCATGAAACCTATACCAATAAATAGGTTATGAAAAACCATGAAGATCGATAAAAAGAACGTTAAAAACGGACCATCCTAGCCAAAGTTATGATAGATTGAAGTTTAGAGCCAAAATTTAGGAGGTTGCTGACGTGTCCAAGACTGGCTGACTCAGCCGCGCCCAGTCAGCTCCGATTTAACTTAACTTAGTCTTTTCAGATTTCCTTCAGTATGGCATGCATGGGTCGATCTTTAGACACCTATATCTTTTTCTCTACTCCACCATTTGGTATGCCGTTTGTTTCATTCGATTCTCCTATCTTTCCTCTTTCCAACCATTACTCACACATCATCTAACTCCTTCTACATCGACGGGAAAATCGATCTAAAGTTGCCTCCTTGCGAATTCGTAACCCAGAATTCCAGTTTTTCCTAAATCGGGTAAACTTCGTCACGCCATACTTCTTCATTTCTCATCCAAATTTCGTGTTCTTTAGCTTGTTTTGAAGATCTCTAATCCCTCTACAACTTTCATGTTGATGGCCAAGGCTGATTCGCACTGGTTTGGGAGATAAATCTGTCTAAAGTAGCCTACTCGATCACGGTCGGAAATCTGCCCAGTTCATCCCGAAACCAACTAGGTAAACACGGATCTTATGAGATCTGTAACTTTCTCCCTAGTTCATCAAATTCAATGATTCTTCCACTAACATCTAGAGTTACATGTCTAGTTTGGATTGTGATAGGTTCCATGAACCAAATCTCTTTCAGTTGGTGCGAGTTGATTCGAGAAGGGCATACCGAACCGCACATAAAATAACGTTTTCCAGTTTTCCGATTTGGTTTCGCCCCGTTAATGCAATTCCGGTGAGTTTCCGATCAATTGCTCAGATGTTGATGTTCGTAGTCATGTTTCCGATCAAACCCACATGCCATTTAGTCTATTATGCATTACAAAGGGAGAATTTATCAAAATTAAGTTCGAACTCAACTATGAACCCTAACTTCGAACCCAGTTTCGAATCAGTTCAATTCTGCATGAAAATTGGGGAAATTGGTACCATTAGAACCGTAATTGATTTCGAAACGATAGGAACAAGAATCACTCGATTTCGTTCTGTAAATTAGGAGAAATCGGGATTTAGTACTCGGAATCGAGTGAGTTCGCTGATGAACTCGACATCAGGGCCGTCCGATCTCAGTTAAAAGAACGGACGGCCGATTAAATCGTTTCAAAATATAAGTATAATTTTTATATTATATTCAGAAATAAACCCTAACTTGCTAGATTTATTTAATGGCCTTCCCGAAGTATTTTGACTTGAAATTTTAACCATATTCCTTATAAAATCTAGTTTATTTTGATGTAAATTAATATGGTTTTGAGTTTTTAAACATAAGTTATGATTTTTGCAAGTTACGAGTATTATGGAATTATTTGGTAATTTAAAAAGATATTTTTATGAAATAAATTTTATAATATGTCTAAAATGTTATAGTTATTATATATTAAATTTGGGAATTTTGGACAGGGGAAACAGGTTTAAAAATTACGTTTATGGAGTTTTCATAAGAATAACTTATAATATATGGTTTTTAATGTAATCAAAAAATTAAAGTATAGTTGATTAATGAACTTTATAGGTTGGGAAAATATAATAACTGATTAACATTTAATACAGTATGTTTATAAATATTTTGGGTACTAACTTTAAGTGAAGTAAAATTGTTATATATATATATGAGAGAAATAAATAGAAACTTATATTAAATCAAGGAATTTAACTAAACTACATTTTATTTATTATATATAATATGGAAGCTAATATGTTTAAAAAAAACTAAGGAAAATACTTTATTTTATAAACCATATATTGGATGTAGCTATGTGTAAAAGTTAGTATAAATAATTAAGTGCAATAAAACTACACAGGAATGTCTTGAATAAATCCTAATATATATACACATAAAAACTACATAAATAAAAGAAATAAAATGCCTTATAGAAAATATAATATGAAGGAATTAATGAGATAAACTAAACCTCTACATAATACTAATAAAAGAATATTATATGAGGCGGTATTAAATAAGATTATTAATCTTAAGGAGTTATCTTTGAATTTCTAAGATTTATATAACCGTATTAAAATACATGTATAGTATTAGTCAACGACCATAATGTAAGTCTATAATTGGGTTAAGTAATTAATAAGTTAAAACTTAGGAAAATTGTGATTAGATTACATAAAATGTTACACAAATAGATCTTATTCTATATTAATGATAAATAAATGTAATACTTTTACATCTAAATGTTCTTAATATATAAACAATAATAAAGTAAATAAAATACTTTTACATATGAATGTGAGGTGGATTAGTAAGTCTAGATTTAATCATTTCTTAACATTTAAGGTATTGAAATATAACTTAATGTTTTAAGTTAAAATCATTAAAAGGATTATGATATAAAACTACATTAAACTATGATTTGGAAATTTATCTAAAAATAATCCTTAAGTTTCTTGGCATTAGATAAGCCATATGAAATACATTTATAACATTAATTACCAATACTTAGGATGTGAGTCTACAATTAAGTGAGGTATCTAGTAGTTAGAATTTATAGAAAGGTTTATAAATAGGAATTTGATACTTAAAACCTTTGAACCTTTTATTAGATAAAACTAAGTTACATAAGAGATTATATTGATCTACTTTACGACGCTAAAAATATTAATGTGTCATTTGAGTATAAGGTATGGGGATTTTTCAGAACATATTATCTTATTAAGTAATTGACAATTTCACTTGTGAATGAGAGTTTAATTCTTAGATAAATTCTACCTTATGTTAAGATATAATGTTCATCCTAAAACATAATAAAGGAGATTAATTTATTAAGTTATTCCTTTGAAACCTTAGGTTTTGTAAACAATATGAAAAATGTATTTTAAGACGTAAGTTTATTAAAATTTAGTATAAAGGATTATACATAGTCTATAGCGGGAATGTGTGTAAAAATAAAACATTTGGGAAATTAAATGTAAGCAAGGATAAATAAAAGGTTATCTTAAAGTGCCTTATTATATAGTTAATGATAAAGTAAATAATATACCTTGGAATACTAAATGTAAGAGTTCGATAAATCTAAGTTAACTATAATATAGTTATTCAAGATGAGAAGCAATTTAACATCTTATGATAAGATTATTAGATGGTTGTAATAAAAGTCATCCTAAACTAAACATATGATAAATGAGTGTAGTAACTCAATTAGGTTATCATAAAATGCATCTATAACACCATGTTTCCAATATACAGGATGTAGATCTTAATTAAGTTGAGGGAAAACTTAATCATAATGGATTATTTGGTAATACTGATAAAATACATAATCATTACATTGTGAAATAATAGTATAATATTCTAAGATAAACCTATCATAGGTCATAACCCGATATTTATTCTAAATTAGGAATAAAAGTATTAAGCTTAAAAATTATTATTGAGATTCTAAGATTAGATGAATAATATAATATGCACTTATGATATAAGGGTCTCAAGAGTCTTGAATTGAGAATTAGGGTTAGTATGAATAAAGTGGATAAGAGTGTAACAATTAACAAGTGTTAATAACATACATTCCCTAGTCTTACAACCTTGGGTTATACAACATTCTAATATAAGTCAAAGGTTATACATAACTTTAAGTGAGGGCTTAAAAGACAATTGAGACTTAGAAATAAGAGTGAGGAATTATTTAAGTTTAACTTAGGTTACAAGTTATTGATGTTAGACTACCTTTAATATTCCTCAGAGTATTGTTGATTATTTGCACAAGTCGACTAGAACTGCTACAGCGATTACCAGGTACGATTTCTCGTACTCAGCTTGTTGTGTCTGGACTCTATGGAATGTTTTGTACGATTTCTCGTACTCAGCTTGTTGTGTTTGGGCTTTATGGAATGTTTGTACGATTTCTCGTACTCAGATATTTTTGATGACGAATTTTATGAATGTTTTGAGAAACGCTAAATGAGCTTGAATGAATCTTGAAAGGAAATTGTTGTGTGACTAACTCAGCTTGATGTGACTAATTGAGCCTTGAATGTACACCTTGTATGGTTATTGGTTCCTTCTATCTGGTTGTTTCATTAGATATTATCTGCCTGGGGTTACGCCTCTGCACTCTGTAGGACTGAGTGTTTTGGTATCGCTCTGGTGCAGTTAATGATCTAGTGGAAATAGGGAAATGTCAATCTTGGTAAATGCTTCTTTTGACCCTGGATATTGTTTCATCCATGAGCTGAGTCTTGGTTGTGATGTGCGCACATCTTCATCGGTAAACAGCGAGGGGCTGTATATCCCCTGTCCAATCGGACGTTGTAAACAGCGAGGGGCTGTATATCCCCTGTCCTATCGGACGTAGTTAACAGCGAGGGGCTGTATATCCCCTGTCCCAAAAGGGACGCAGTTGGCAGCAGGGCCATCTCTTCCAATTGGTTTTATTCCACTCTTGAGTTATGGTTCTTGGATATCTTCTTTCATTCCTAGTCCTTGTGACTACTTGGGTCTTTCTACTCCTAACGGGAATTGGATCTAACTTAAACAATGGTTTTTCACTAACACATGGTGTGATTTTGATTGACTAACGTTACCTTTCTGTTATTTATTTTTACTCCTCATCTTGTTACCTTTGACTTGGTGATTTTGATGTGTCTTGTTCTTCTGATTTGTTTTGCATTTGACTTCAAGTTATTGTTATTTTAAGAGTTATGTTTTTCTTTTAAAACTGTTGTTTTGGAGAGTTGTACCAGTTCCATTCCAGGGAACTGACTCACCCCTCCTGGGTGGGCTGCTTGGTTTCATCTTGCAGGTACGAATTGCTATACAGGTAGCACGAAGAGTATGAGTGTATGGGATGGGAATTAGGAACTTTGGAGAGCTATTGTATTTTGTTATTAATCTTTTATGTTATTTTTCTCGAGTTCAGACCGTAGCATTTGTAATGTCATAAGTTGTAATTGGTGAGGTTTGGGCCGGGTGTTTGGAACCCGATGATCTGTAATCGCCTAGTATTTTATTTCCGCTGCATTTATGATAAGTAGGGGCGTTACAATTAAAAATTATCACATTAATTTACCAATACTTAGGATGTGAGTTTATAATTAAGTGATGTGTTTTTAGTAGTTAGAATTATAAAAAGTTTATAAAGAAATTAGATACTTAAAACCTTTGAACCTTTACTTAGAGGAAACTAAGTTATATAAGATATTATATTGATTTACCTTTACACTGGAACATATTAATACGTCATTTGAATATAAGGTATGATGATTTTCGGAATAGATGATCTTATTAAATAATTGACAATTCACTTACGAATAAGAATTTAATTCTTAGATAAATTTTACCTTATGTTAAGATATAATGTTTATCCTAAAACATAATAAAGGAAATAATTTATTACGTTACTCCTTTGAAACCTTAGGTTTTGTGAACAACTTAAGACATATTTAAGACTTCTTTATTGAAGTTTAGTATAAAAGGATTATACATAGTCTATGGAGGGAATGTGTGTTGAAATAAAACATTTAGGAAATTAAATGTAAGCAAGGATACGTATAAGGTTATCTTAAACACGTTATTATATAGTTACAATAAAGTAAATAATATATCTTGTGAATACTAAATGTAAGGGTTCGATAAGTCTAAGTTAATAATAATATAGTTATTTCAATATGGGAGGTATTCAACATCTTATGACAAGATTATTAGACAGTTATAATAGAAAGTCATTCTGAACTAAGGACGTGATAAGTGAGTTTGGTGGCTCAATTAAGATAATAAAATGTATCTACAACACTATGATTCCAATATACAAGATGTAGATCTTAATTAAGTTGAGGGGAAACTTAATCATGATGGTTTATTGGTAATATTGATAAAGTACATAATCATTACATTGTGAATTGATAGTATAGTATTCTAGGATAAACCTATTATAGGTCATAGGACGATGTTTATCTAAAGTAAGTAAAAGTATGGAGCTTAAGATTGTTATTGGAATCCAAGATTGACTGGATAACATATAATGCACTTATGTTATTAAGGTCTTAAATGTGAGAATTATGTTAAGTATGGGTAAAGTGGATAAGAGTGGAACAATTAACAAGTGTTAATAAAATACGTTCCTTGGTCTTACAACCTTGAGTTATACAACACTCCTAAGACAAGTCAAAGTTATACATAACATTTTAGTGGGGGCTTAAAACAATTGGGACTTAGAAATAAGAGTGAGGAGTTTATTTAAGCTTAACGTAGGCTAAAAGTGGTTGATGATAGACTACCTTTTAATATTCTTCAGATAGTACTATTGATTGTTTGCGCAAGTTGACTTGAACTGCTACAGCGTTATCCAGGTATGATTTCTCGTACTCCGTACTTTTGCTGTTTGACTTATGAGACGTTTTCGAATAACGCTAACTGAGTTTAAGAGGAATTTCTAAAAGGAAATGGTTGTGTGACTAACTCAGCTTGTGTGACTAACTGAGCCTTGAGTGTGAAACTCACTTGGTATTGGTTCCTTCTATTTGGTTGTTCCTTAGATTTGACTGCTTAGGGTTTACGCGTCTGCACTGTAGGACTGAGTGTTTTGGTATTGCTCTGGGTAGTTAGTGATCTGGTGGGAATTTGGAAAGGTCAATTTTGGTAAACTCTTCTTTTGACTCTGGATATCGTTTCATCCATGAGCTGGTTCTTGAGGTTTCGACGTGCGCGCGTCTTCAATGGTAACGGTGAGGGGGGCTGTATATCCCCTGTCCCAAAAGGGCGTAGTAAACAGTGAGGGGCTGTATATCCCCTGTCCTAAAAGGGACGTAGTAAACAGTGAGGGGCTGTATATCCCCTATCCTAAAGGACGTACTTGGCGGTGGGGGCCATCTCTCCCAATTGGTTTTATTCCACTCTTGAGTTGTTGGTTCTTGGATATCTATCTTTCCATTCCTAGTCCTTGTGACTACTTGGTCTCTCTACTCTAACTGGAATTGGTTCTAACTTGAGCATTGGATGTTCCTAACTCATGGTGTGATTTTTGGATTGACTACTTTACCTTCTATTATTTATCCCTAGCCTTAACTTGTTATCTTTGACTTGGTGATTTTAAAGTGCCTTGTTTTCCCTGTTTTACTTTCAAGAGTTTGATTTCAAGTTACTGTTTATTTTTGAAGAGTTGTTTTTAAGGTTGTTTTTGGAGAATTGTACCAGTTCCATTCCAGGGAACTGACCCACCCCTCTCGGGTGGGCTGCTTGGTTTTATCTTGCAGGTACAAGTTATTTTACAGGTGGCCACGAAGAGAACGAGTGATTGGGATGAGATTAGGTTTGTGGAGAGTTTATGTGTTCTATTACTGTTTTATTTTTGTTAAGTTTTCTCGAGGTTCAGCCATGACAGTTGTAATCTTTAAGTTGTAAATTGGTGAGGTTTGGTGCCGGGTGTTTGGAACCCGATGGTCTGTACGCCATTAGTATTTTATTTCCGCTATAAATATGTTAAATAGGGACATTACATAGAGTCAAGCTTAACCTCTGGAAGTTCCTGGGTAATATTATCCATTGTCAAGATAATCTGGCAAGAATGTTGAAGTGAATTCGAAGTGCTTCTTCTGTGGGACAAGGATAGTTTAGCTCATTGCTTCTTCCATTGCTGTGCAATTAGCGATCTATGGAGGGGTTTTGGGTTGATGTAAATATTGTTCCAAATAACGTGGAAGTATGTTAGACTGGTTCCTTCGGATAACCGAGGTGTGGAGTGTGAAGAAGCTCTCTCATGTGGCCAATAAGCTCTGGGTCATCTATACCTAGAGGATAAAGTTAAGTGCATAATTCTGAGCTATCACGGTGGAAAGAAGTTGAGGTAAATAACTCTTATTGAAGCTTACATTTGATGAGAAGGTCTCTTCTCCTCTTTCCTCGCAGAGGAGGTGGCAGCCCCGCCCATGGGCCACCTTAATATCTGCAGGGTATGCTTTCTAGTCGTTTTGGGGGACCGAGTCATATCCGGGCTCATCCGGGATGATCTCGGTCTGCCTATCATAGCTTTCAATCCAAGAATACCTAGCACTAGTAATGTGCAACATGCTGATATCAAAGCAAAAAGAATTGCTATGGAGCTTGCTATCTCGGTGGGCAGCCACGCATTTGCTTTGAATCAGTTGAAAAGATTTCGAGGAAGTCCTCAATTTGGGTGTTATCAGGGGTGATAATGCTAGTAGGGAAGATAGTTTGATGGTGAGAGAACTATTACCAATTTCGCTAGCATTGTTAGGAGTAATTCTAATTTGTATGATAATTATCTGGTGAAGCTTATCTGTAATATGGGGAACCCTCTCTTTGATAGTAATCGGGTCTGGATGGGGGAGCTTGTTCCCCTAGTATTATTTTGGCTTGTAAGCTTGACATGGAACTAGCATGATAGAGGGCCTCTTGATGTCTTGCTAGTTGTTTTCTATTTTTCTGTATATAGTTATGGTCATCCCAATTTCATCCCAAAAAAAAGGGAAAATTACATCGCCCACCCATGACGTTTGGCGAAATTACACAGCCCACACACGAGGTTTCAAAAATTACTTTGCCCACCCATGTGGTTCCACATTTTACATCCAACAACTTTTCTAATATTGATCAACTTAAAGATGGTTAAATGATATCCAAATTTGATGAAACTTTACATGGACGATGCTAAGGTGTTATTTTTTGTTCAATGCCAAATCCAAAGTTTTTTAAGGTCATATATGACCTGTGGGACCCAATGAAACATGAGACACGTTCATCGGGTCCACGGATCATATATGAGCTTAAAAAATGTGGATTTCATGTTTTACCAAAATATAACACTTTAATATCGTCCCTGTAAAGTTTCATCAAATTTGGATATCATTTAACCATCTTTTAGTTGATCAAATATTATAAAAGTTACTGGATGTAAAATTGTGGAAAACCACAGGGTGGACAAAGTAATTTTTGAAACCTCGTGGATGGCTGTGTAATTTCGCAAAACGTCATGGGTGGGCGATGTAATTTTCTCAAAAAAAAAAAGTTAAAATTTTGAAAAAACCTTACTTATAAGGCACGACGCCACCATTACTTCCAGGTGCCTCCTTTATGCTCGAATTGTACCTGCATGCTTTTCCAGAGCACAATTATACATGGATTCATGTTCCCTGAAACGTACATCATTTGTTCATTAAAAAGCTGACTCGTATTCAATTGTAATCATGTAATAGTATTTGTTTATATTACTTCAAACAAACACAGAGCGTTTCAAATTGTTCCTGACAAAACAGGGATAGGGCTAGGGTTAACAAGTTGGTGTTGACAAAGTCTACAACGGATCACCGATCACAAGACAATGAGGAAGAAAATCGGGTCCCATCCTAACACCAAATCCATGCCAACGCAAAGCAAAATTAAAATCAAAACCTGGAGGGAATAAAGGGCCGGGAGAAAAGGATGCGGGCAAAAAAGTCTGAGCCAATGGCGGGGAGACAGAACAGCGATCGGTTCCTCGATGACTGCCGAGATCGAAGACCGAAGCGATATCACAGCGGAAGGCTGACAAGGGAGGAAGAGGAGGAGGCGGGCAGCTCCAGGACAGTCCGGGAACGATGCTTGTCATCGAATCGATAGATACCATTACAATAGAGATGATCAACAAAGAGTCTAGATACAATCGGAAGGACAGTGGCTGAAACGGCATCTCCAACTATATGACACTTCTGTTTTTATATATTGTTCTTTCAAATTATATAAAATAAATCATTTTAACCTCTCTATAACAATTTACAGTTTTTAAAGATTTATCTCTTTTAAAAATATGTATATATGTTATTGTCGCAATTATCATTTTTCTCTTTTCTTTCTTTTTCTTCTCGTTCTTGTCGCAATGATCGTCGTTCTTCTTCTCTTTTTTTCTCCTCATTCTTGTCGTATAATTATCATTGTTCTTCTTCTCTTTCTTTTTTCTCCTCTACTCCTGTCGGTTCAAATTAAACTTAAATCAGTCAAAAAAAAATTCGCTACTGCCATCAATCAATAAATCAACAGAATGAATGATGAAGAACCATGAACTTCTCAATGTCGTAACCACATGTAAGCTATATAACCATTGATCTCTTAATTTTTTTTACCAGTACACGATAAATTTTACTTATCTCACAATTACTTTCATCTTCAGCCAAATGGCCGCCGGTGAAAAAAATGTTAATACAATTTAGGAAAAAATTACATCGCCCACCTATGACGTTGGCGAAATTACACACCCACCCACGAGCTTTCAAAAATTACTTTGCCCACCCATGTGGTTTCCTCTATTTTACATCTGACAACTTTTTTAATATTTGATCAACTTAAACGAGGCTAAATGTTGTCCAAGATTGATAAAACTTTACATGGATGATGCTAAGGTGTTATATTTTGTCCAATGCCAAATCTAAAGTTTTAAGGTCATATATGACCTGTGGGACCCAATGGAAATACGTTCAATGTCACATGTTTCATTGGGTCCCACGGATCACAATGCGCTTAAAAACTTGTGATTTCATGCTAGATCAAATATAACACCTTAGCATCATCCATGTAAAGTTTCATCAATTTTGGATAACATTAACCATCTTTAAGTTGATCAAATATTAGAAATGTGTGGATGTAAAAATAGCGAAAATCACATGGGTGGGCAAAGTAATTTTTGAAACCTCAGGGGTGGGGTGTGTAATTTCGCCAAAAGTCATTGGTGGGCGATGTATTTTCCCTATTTTTAATTCTCTGTTTAAATTTGGATTACTATTTTTAAAAATTTCAAGTTTGTGTTCAGATACTATGTATTACTTATTCAAGTTTTAACCCACCTTGTTCACAAGTTACTGCACATTTAAACGTAAACGTTCATGTTCAAAATATAAATTTAGTTGTTCATTAGTTGTTCACAAGTTACTTCACATTTAAAAGTAAACGTTCAGTAAAAATTTGATATATTGTTCATCCAAAAATTAGTATGTTCAAAAAACTATAACATTAAACAATATCATTATATGTTATACCATTCTTTGTTTCAATTCATGAGCATTTTGCAATTAGCATATGCAAATCTATTAATAACAATTCTTATCATTTTATCAATGTTGTTCAAAATGCTAGTTCAACATTAACATTGTTCGTGTTTAATTAGTTGTTATATATGCTAAAATTAAAATTTCAGTTTAGTTGTTCAGGATTAATTATAAATAAAATAATATTAGTACAATTTTGAAATTGGATTACCGTGTTAAAATTTCAAGATACAAGGTAAACTTTTATCACACTTGTTCTAAAAAAAGTTTTGTTGTTCCTTTTTTAAACAGTTATATTCATGTTTACAAATATAAAATTAGTTGTTCAATCTCTTGAACCATATGTTCAAGCACTTTATAAATTGTTCAAAAATGTGATACTAGTTGTTCATCAGAAAATTTATGATAAAACAATATCAACATAATTATACAATTTCTATTTTTTTCACCATTTTTAAACATCAATAATACATGTTCATATTAGCGATACACGGTGTGTTCAACATTTTAAACCATTTGTTCAACATTTTCACAATCATTTGTTCAACATTTCAACCAGTTGTTCAACATTTTCAACCATTTGTTCAACATTTTCAACCATTTGTTCAACATTTTCAATCATTTGTTCAATATTTTCAACCAGTTGTTCAACATTTTCAACCATTTGTTCAACATTTTCAACCATTTGTTCAACATTTTCAACTATTGTTCAACATTTTCAACCATTTTTCAATAGCTTAAACCATTTGTTCAAAATTTATCGTATGTTGTTTATAAAATTTGCTCAGATAAAATTCCAGACTAGTTTTTTATTGAAAATATATTATATAAAAGGATATTAGTACAATTTCCTCTAAAACTAAGCTTTTTTTTTTACTTAAATAATTTTTTAGAATTATTTTTTGGAATTTTTCACTTTTTTAAGATGAAATTTTTTCAGAATTTTTTGTTTTACACTTTGAGATGTTCCTTTAAATTTAGAATCTTTTACTATTTTTAGAATTATTTGCTTAAACTTCTAGATTTTCTAAAAAATTGGGATTGTTTTGCTTAACGGTTACTGGATTTAATTAATTAAAAATCTAATTTTAATTATAAAAAAGAGAAAAACTTTCTAATATATCGAATCCACATCATGTATCCATGTTTCTTTTTTTTTCCATGTGTACACCAAAAGCACGATGATCTATGCTTCCGGTTGTACAGTAGATATGCCGATGATCAAATGGGTGGCCGGATAGGTTCGGGCCAGCTCTGATTGTTAGACCCGTTCCGGCCCATATTTTTCCGTTTTAATTAGATGTCCATGTCCCCAAGCGAACTCCAGCCTATATTTTTCGGACTAGACTAGTTTTAGGCTTCGTTCGATCTTGGTATAAAAGTGGCATATTTTATAGCATAAAAACAAACATAAAGTATGGATGACAATGGGTTGGGTTTAGGTCGGATGGACCATCACCCATACTTGTCACCCGACTTCACCCATACCCGACCCGTCACTCGCTTTACCCGTCATTCGCCAATTCAGTTTGCAAATTACTGTGAATGAAGAGAAAATAGAGGTGCAAAGCATGTATGTTCCATGTTCGCCGGTTAGGGTTGCAAAATTTATTTCAGAGAAGAGAATGAAAAATTGCGCAGAACATATACGTTCCATGTTCACCTATTACGGTTGCAAAATTACCATGAGTGAAGAGAGAAAATAGAGGTGCAGAGCATGTATGTTACATGTTCACCGGTTAGGATTGCGAAATTACCTTCAGTGAAGAGAATGAAAAACTATGCAGAGCATGCAAGTTCCTTGTTCTTCAATTAGGGTTGCAAAATTACCGAGAGTGAGGAGAGAAAATAGAGGTGCAAAACATGTATGTTCCATGTTAGCCGGTTAAGATTGCAAAATTACCTTCAGTGAAGAGAGAAAATAGAGGCGAACATCTATGTTCCATGTTGTCCGGTTACTGTTGCAATTATCTTTAGTGAAGAGAATTAAAAACTGCGCAAAGCATGTATGTTAGGGTTGCAAAATTATCAAGAATGATGAGAATGTAGAATGGCCCAGTCACGCAGAGCATGAATGTTCCTTATTCTCTAGTTAGGGTTGCAAATCACAGTGAGTGAAGGAGAATGAAGATTAGTTAACAACTTAACATATAATTATATATATACTATATTTATGCGGGTGAGCGGGTCCGGTGAACAGGTGGACGTGTCACCTGACCCGCACCCGCACCCATTTTCACCCATTTTTAGCCGAGTTTTCACCTGGTTTAGCGGGTCGGGTGACTGGGTGAAACTGGTACCCGTAGACCCATGTCATCCCTAGCATAATGGGGTGGTCCCTGTGTGGGTCTTGCGCTCTCCTCCAATAATATACTGCCACATATAAAACAACCAGATCAAAACAGCTGCAAAATAGACATACCGAATAGAGCCTTAGATTTTTTTATTGCACTACGATCGGTCCGATTATTTAATTATTTAATTATTTGTATAGTTATTAAATTTAAAATAGATTATAATTATTATTAATTAATTCATAAATACTATAAATTAATATTATATAAATGTAAAATCATATTATCTATATTTTTAAAAAAATTAATATATAAATAAAAGGGGTCGGTTCAGCTGTGGACCCAAATTTTTGCTGGAGCTGTCTGGTTTCTATTATGGCCCGATTTGTTGTCCAATGCGCTCATATTTTTTTTGGGCCGGGCCAAATTTAGCCGTGGGCCCAAAATTTTGTCGAAGCTGGCTGGCTTTTTTCAAGCCCAATTTATTGTCCTAGGTGCTCACATTTTTCCGGACGGGCTTTTTGAGTTTTTTTTTAGCTGGGTCAGTGTGGTAACCTCTAGTTACAATACATTCAGACAAAACTAGATAGAAGCCGGTTTAGCTTAGTGCATCTACAAGTGTATTTCACTCACTAATATATATTTCCTCTATGTTCTAGTAGATGATGTTCTAGCTCTAGGCACACTAATTAGGGTGAAAAAAGTAAACCATTTTACTCTTACTTTTTGCATTGGCATGAAGTAATTGAAAAGAAGGTTGTGAGAGAAAAAGAGGGGGTACATTTGAAAAGTAATGATGAAAAATCCAAAACATCTTATATTTAGAAAATATAATGAAGAGTCAAAAAATCATCTATTTAAAATAAAAGGGAGTTTTTTATTACTTCATCGTACAATCTCTACTTTGTTTACTTAGGGTTCTATAAAGAAAACACACTATTCATTTTTATTTTATTTCTTGTATATCATTATGGGTGTGGATGTTTTTGTAAGAACCCAGTTTCACATCACTAACTGTTGGAGGGAAGAATGAATCACTTCTTATTAGGGTGAGGATACACTTTCATGGTAGACACGTTTTCAGTGGTGTACCTGGGTTGATCCTCAGTGATAAAACCGTGAGACTTGGTCAAAGCAAACAATATCTATCTACCAGCAACTTAACTGGTTATTACACACTAGTATCATATTTGATTGGGACTGTGTCGGGATGGACTACTCGACCTACTGAGGACGTCTATGGAACTTGAAATTTAGACTTGCGACAAGGTTGTTACCTTTTTTTCAAATAAATATAATTACATTAAGATAAATAATTGATATATTTTTCTTAATATTTTATTTATATTTTTTAAATTATCTATATTTTATAGTATATTAATTGTTCTAAGTTTTAACTAAACTGAATACTTTATTAGAGCATCATTATCAAAGAACCTAAATTTGACATCTTAACACTCTCTTCCTATTTCTACCACATCATTTAACAACCATATCTAATTTTTACCGATAGACAACCATATTTGATTTTCAACTCTCACTATTTGTTATATCATTAATGTTTACTTATAATTATTAAAAGAATACACATTAGTATTTAATTATTATTATTATTACTATTTTAACAACACACAAAAAACGTGTATGATTAAATTTTATATCTTTTTGAAACAAAAATAAAATAAACTTAATTCATATATATTATAATATATCTTTTTTATTATTTTTACTCAAGGATTAAAATATTATAATAAATTGAAAATAAATATATTGATACATATTATATTTTGGTATAGTATATTTTAATATTACATGTTTATATCATTAAATTTAAATAATAAGTTGTTATTATCTACAATAAAAAACATATTCAATATGAATCTCTAGGTATGAGATTTTAAAATTTTAATATATTTATTTATTTATATCATTATTAGTTTTTAAAATATTAAAATTATAAAATATAAAAAATTTACTATTGATAATATAGGTGATAGATCCTATTCTTACACAAAACCCAAAACTCTTACTACTCCCTGTTTTATTTTTTCCTTTCTATCAAGAATTGTAATAACATTTGATGAATTTCATTTTTCCAACGTCATTTCTTTACTTAGCGAAAAAAATAGTGAGACTGATAAAATAGGTATATTTTTCATGCTGCCACATAAAAAAACTCTGTACACAGACAGAAAGAACGCTTCAAGATGGCATGCATCGCTGTGTAGCGACTTTTAAACAAAATATTTGAGATGGAAGGTCATATGAAGTACTACTACTACTACCAAACAAGGGACGTATACTTTTTTGAAAAGAGAGAACCATCCACCAAAAAGCACTAATAAGAGGCATAAAGATAAAGAACATTCTATACCCAAGCAGGCATAATTGAAAACAGAGTTTGCCATCCCCAGCTAAAGCCGTGGCTTTGGCTTTAACCACACAGTTCATCATACGATTGGATCATCGGCTACAAATACTGCTGGCAGGAGTAGTAGTAGTAGTAGGACCATTTGAAGAGACGCTGCCGCCAGCAATTCCAAGGCACAGTGCCTCCGCCAAAGGTCCACCGGGAGGTGAAGGGCTCATCCAAGAGTAACCGGGTTCATTACTCCCTCTTCCTCCTACTCCGCTGTCAGCATGACAAGGAAATCTTTCAGATTCCAGCAACCCGATTCCCAGCTGCGCAGTGTCTTCTCCAGCACTGCGACTTTCCATTCCACTCATTGAACAAGTGAGCAAATCGGCCCCGTTAGGTTTGGCTGAGATATCTTGGATGGTTGTACCACCAGGGCTGCCATTCTTTTCTATTCCACCGAAGACCAGGCATCTAGAAACTGCCTAGGTAAAGACAGCTGGTTGATCAGAAGCAGTTTGGGGACCCATTTGGTCAAGATGTGAGCAGGAGGAGTATGAAGGAGGAGCAATCATGGTTACAGCAGCACCAGCATCATCAATGTGAGTGTGATGATGACCTTCCTTTTCCATGTACCATTCTGGAAACCTTCAAAAATAACCGGTTGGTCAAATTAATCCCTTAATTTGCAATGTGTACCAGTGCAAGGGGGAGGCATTCATTTGGCGTGTAAACAACAATAATAACAAAGTAAATTCGGTATTATACTATGTGCATTTGGTAGCATCAGAATAGCAACAGTTTATACTAGCTAGCACAAAGAAGAGGTCAAACGATATACAGGAGATTGCTGTATCAAAGCTTTCAGATTAGACGGAAACTAACAAAATTGATGACAAAATTCCATCCATATGTACTCACCGGGAAGTGTGGTTATAATGATAGGGATGATGATATTGCAGTTGTTGTTGTTGATGATGATGGGGGAGGACCATGGATGATGTGTTTTGGTCGAGAAAAGAGGTGGTCTTTTGACGATCATCATATATAGGAGATTTGATGAAATTGAAACCAGTAGGAGATGCTGAAGTAGTAGCGATAGTGCAGCTGCCGAAGATGTTGACAGATCAGGACGAGAATAAGGGTTTGATGTGAATGAGAGGATGATAATTTTGTTGTTGTTGAGAAAGAGGATTCCACATGCTTTCTTGAACGGTGGAGGGACGGCCTTTGTGAGAATGCCTCTCACAGTACTTTGGTCAGGAGCGACATCCCTGAGCATCTCCACTTCTTACCATCAGTTCTCCTGCATCTCCATGGCTCAGCATCCCCATTTCCATTCCTAATGCTCCCTCCAATTCTATTATTATTCCTACCACTGATAGCACTGAATATTCTTCATCACAGAGACAGAGACAAAGACAATGACAATGACAAAGATAAGAAGAAGGGGCAGAGACTCCCATTAATTCCAGATTCAGAGTAACAAAATGGACAACCTAGCTATCAATTCAATCTGATTCAATAGAATATATATGGGCAATCAATTATTGAAAGGAACCATATTTGTTTTCTTACCATTGATAAGATGATGATGAGTAGCTGCAGGAATATTGGATTTGATTTGGGAAGAACGAGCTCGATGGAACTGGCACAGAAGCCGTGATTAACTTGTAGATGACGGTTTGCCTCTCAAGCTCTTGCCTTTGTGAAGCCGTGAATGTTGTTGCGGGTGGTGCTCTTGCTCCTGTCTCCTGTCCCTAATCCTCCTAAATTATGATCAATTTGACGATTTATGATCAATAACAATAGTAAAACATCATCGATGTGCCCAATCAACTTCCCAGTGCCAGCAACACATCACAAATTAAACCAAATATTCTCGCTGAGTACGTAGTGCTCGGATAGGGATAGGTTCACTTACTTGAATTTTGCAATAGGATAGTAGAGAAATACGGAGTGAAAGTTACAATCAAAATGCACAGCAGCTGAAGATTTATAAAGAAAGATTTAATCTATCTCAATTTTGTTGTCTTTCATTTTTACCTAGTGACTTGAGAGAAATTGGATGTACAAAAGATGGGCGTTGCTGATCCGTAATCCCATAAGAAGCAGCAGCTGCTGCTGGAGGGTTGACAAAACATCATACATAGGCATAGCGACCTGTGATTGATTGCCAGTTGAGCTACCCATCATCATCAACGCCGCGAAGGACCCCCCGCCAGCAAACCCACCGCCATCATCGTCCACCTGCTGATTCTGATTTAGTTTGCATCTTCAATCCAACCCAACATCACAATCCGCAAGATACCCATTTCGGTCTCTACTTCCCATTACCCACGTTTAACAGCGCTGGGAGTGAGGATGGTTGGCGCGGAGGAGTAGATAGAGGAAGAAGACGATGACACCAAATTAAACCGCCTCTTTTAGGTAAAAAGTGTTATTTCAGTATTATCCTCTGAAGAGGTAACCACAAAACTAAGATGAACTCTTCCCGTTGGTAACTGTGACAGAGAAGGGAACCACAATTGATTCTGGGGATTTTTTATTTGTTGGGATGAAGAGACAAATCTAGCGTCGTCTCAGAGACTCAGGCTGCTCAGGTATAAGATAGCCCTCATTTCTGTTTAAACCCAAAAGAAAAACTCGAGCTCAGACCGACGGCTCGGACACACCGCCTTGTTATTCCTACTTTTCTTTTACTATTCAATTCCTTGTTTCGCTAGTCTAAGGTCTTACTGGCCTGGGGTTTTAACACTAGCGGTATTGTCGTACCCTCAGTGATAGAGAGAAGAAATGAAGTCGCGTTTTTTCTTTCTTTTATATCAATTCTTTTTAACTAAAGTTCTTCCTTCGGATTTGGTTGGCGATAGTTTATTAGCTATTTTCCTTTTGCATCACGATATGGCTGTCAAAATTAAGATATTAGATAACTCCAATTCTAAAATTATACATTTTGTTTTTCAAAAAAAAAATTATACATTTTTATGAATTCAATTATAATTCTGAATCTGTTCATCTGAATGTCATTTAGTATCGTATCGGTTAGATTCAAATCAATTTGTTTTTTCAGTGACGTAATTGTAAACCTTTCCCGTTCTTTCTTACATTCGTTCTCTAGTCGAACAGAACATGCGCAGACAAACAACATAATACAAGTTGTAATCAAAATCCATAAGTTCTGCAGCTTCTTCTCATTCTTCTCCCCTGCCAAGTGACGTCTCCTCTCTCCTTATCTACATTCCACGTCACGGTTCATTTTCTTTTCGTTTGCTTTATCTTCAAAAGAATACTAGTACTTTTTTTATTCACCAAAAAAAAGAATACTTTCCGGATTAAAAAAGAAATCAGGACTCAACACTAAAATACTTGGGTAATGCTGCTTTCCGTTGAGTTCAACGGAACGGAGTATGAACAGTGAATGCTGTTGAAAAGAAAAGATAACAATAAATATTGGTGGCCATATGACGTCAGTTCTTGTTGAAGAAGTAGAACCAAGGCAGACAGCTGCGGCGAAGAGGGTATGTAGCAATTAGCAAAGGCCGGTAAGCTACGCTAAACCGCTCTCTCTGATTGGACCTTTTTATTCTACCGACCAATCCCCACCTCGTTCCCAAATGCATATCTCGATACCGACCCATCCCTTACGGTATGATTTTATTACGTTAACTAGCCTCGTCATTTGTCAAAATTAGAGATGTACAGTATTCAATACTAGTTTTTATGTTTGAAACAAAAATTTATATTTATTAGTTTATTTTTTACGAGGCAACAATATTATCATATTATATATTTACAATATTTCATTTTTCTAATACTCATTAACAAGGTAATTTTACTTAGTTATCTAACTTATTTTTTATAAATATAGTTATCCACAAAACAATAAAATACCCCTCCTAATCTTCATTATATTGAATTCTTTATCTCCATGTCCATGCTACACTAGATTCTAGTATATATTTCAATAAACAAAAAATCAAAATAACATGCAACATAAATGTTAGAGTAAATTACTCATAACCCCCTTAAGGATTTGGGATCTACAATAAACCCCCTTGTGTTTATCATAATTATTGTTAATCACCTCAAGGTTAAGGTATCTTTGACTAGAGCCCCTTGAACTATAACCCTATGATAAAAAGTTAACTATTGTTAATCTATCAGTTCAATCACATTAATAATGTTAGACTGGACAACAAAACTACTTAATCAACTCGTCTACTCTCTTTCATCACACTTAGATGCATTTTCAAGGAAGGGTTGACATTTTTGGGAAAATAACAATACAGATTAAGTAGTGTTTTTTTGTCCAGCATGACCGTTTTATATAATTAAGCTGATAGTTTACCACGTAGTTAACTTCCTGATAATAGAGTTATAGTTCGGGGGCTCGTAGTCAAAGATACCTTAACCTCAAGGTGTTACCAGTATTATGAAAATACAAGGGGGTTAACTGTAATATCTAAATTCTCAAGGGGGTTCTGAGTAATTTACTCTAAATGTTATTATGAGTATTTTTTTTATCATAACTTTGGATCTTCTTCATTACTCAAAAGGATCATCATCATCAAAAGTACATGCCCTAGAGATCTTGTACATAAATGTTTTCTCCCACCCATGTTTTGAAAAAGACTAAACAATTATACATAAGTGAAACCAATCGAACAGGAAAATTACATGCTGAGTTATCTAAATTAATCTTGCTAATTTCACATAAATAAAAAAAGCACGATAATTGCTCCATCTTCCATAACAGTTGTTCGTTTGCAGTTGGTTCCTCTTGTTCATAAAAAACTGATATATGTCATAGTTACAGACATCGATTTCAAACTTGTTGTAACCTGCTCTGATCCTCATTTCAAGGCATAGACCAATCCTTGAATCTCTGCTCTAATCATAGTGCAAGAAGCTTCCATCTTCTTGTTAAAAGTCATCAAAATGCTGCCATCTGCCCTCTAACAGACCCAGCCAAGATCATGACATGTCCTCATTTCGAATTAACTCCATAGTTGATTTTTGATCACATCCTGCAAAGGAGGGCACCACACATACTTAAGAAAAGTAGCAGAAACCGTTTTTCCAGTTCCAAGCTTATAAGCTGCTACATAAGCTTGGTTAGCTTCAATCAGCGCCATCCAGAAAGAAAGGATTATGTCTAGCTGAATTCTTAGCATCATACACAATCCACATTGTGTTGATCACCTTTTCGAGCTTCCCGTTAGGCCATTTATCAACATCAAAGAAATGAAATCCTGAATATCTTTCTCATCTGGATCTGGTTAATAGAAAGTGAAATATAGCAACCCACAAGTGTCTGACCATGATACAATCAAAGAAAGTATGGAACATAGTATCTGTTTTGCCACAGAAACAACGGAGAGGAGAACCCCTTTTCTTCTGGCTAAATTCGCAACACAAGCAACATATTATGCTTAAACTTCCAAAAAGTAACTTGATTCTTGGGCTACAATGAATCTTTATTACTTCTATCGTTTGTCCCTTGCTTAACATCGCTAGAAGAGGGACTGTTTGAATCATTAGAAGAAATGGCAGTGAAGTAAGCTGATTTGACTGAAAAGCTGCCATCTTTAGAATGCTGCCAAATCCAACGATCCTTGTATGATTCTTAATCTTGATTTTCTGATCTCATCTAAGTCAATATCCCACAGATGTTGATGGAGTAACTCCAAATTCCAATCATCCCTCTCTTGATTCATATACTGATCAATAGTAAAACTAGTACTTCCTTCGGGAATAGGAGAGTACAACTTGAAAGAAGTAGGTTTAGAAATCCAAGGATCTTTCCAAAAGAGAGTGTCTTTCCCATCCCCTATCCCTTTCTAGCCCCTTTCTTCAAAAGATCTAGAGCTGAAAGTAAGGACTTCCATATTGGACTATCCGAGTTTCTTTTTTTCACCTGGAACAGATCAGAGTTAGGGAAGTAGATACCCTTAACAGTCCTAGCAACTAGGGAGTTGGAATCAGTAAGAATAAGCCAAAGTTGCTTAGCTAGCAACGCTTTATTGAAGTCCCCCCAAGATCTAAAACCCACCCACCAGATTCTTTACTCTAGCACACCTCTTTCCACTTCAACCAATGTAGACAGGATAATGTGAGTGGTTGGAACTGACGTATTTAAAACAATGAAAAAGAAATTAAAAACTCAAATACCTTACGGGCTACAAACAAATCCTGGTCGCAGTAGTATAGTAAAGTGGAGGCGACCGGATATCGAACCGTGGGACTAAAGGAAATTATCTAATTCCTAAGCTGTGTCACAAAAGGGGATTAATTGACTTGTTGTTATAAATAAAAATGAAAGATAAAATAAACTGAGTAAAAGTAAATTAAACGGGACTCTGGGTTCAGGTTTATATAGTCTGCTCTTTTATGCTATGTCTACCGGTTTTATTATAATAGTTTTGGCAAAATTCCTGTTATTATCTAGAGGACTAAATCATAGACTCAAAAGAACTCGTTTACCAGAACATGCTCGGTCTAATCCAGATTCGAGCAAAACACATGTAACGGATTAAGTATTAGAAATTATATTTGCGTCTGAAAATACTAACTCATTAAATCACAATAAGCTTTTCCACAGATTTACGACTTAATTAACCTGTCTATTTATCACGGATCTGATCAAAATATACTTAGTAAAGCATCTTAATAAATTCATGTAATTTATTAAAAGGCGAGAGATAAGCTTTAATCGTAACAAACTTTATTTAATTAACCAGTAAAAATAAATTACATAATTAAACAAACTATAAATTAACCTTCACCCAGAGTATATCCTCCTTAGCCTGACATATTAACTGGTAATATGTCGGTCAGAGGTTGGACATAATAACGGTATAAAATGGACTGAAAATGGAATGATTATGATTGAAATACCCCGTAATTAAAACAGTGATTAATTAGGCTGATTATATTTTAAAGGCTTAATTACACTAAATAAATACGAGGGAACAAATCCCGAAGAAACGGACCTTTAAAATGGTTAAAAGCATAAACGAACCTTAAAGCGCGTTTTCGAGGAAACCGGGAAAACGTGACTTTAAGCGGGTCAAATAGACTCGTAACAAATTTGGTCAACTAATAGTCACTAATAAATATTAGTGAAACTTAGAACCAATAAAATTAATTAAACGAGAAAATTCCGGAAACGGGTACCGGTTAGTGAAAACTGTAACAACCGGTAAGTTGTGGGGTGAGATGCAAATAGAGAAACTTAGTGTGTCCACTTTGCAATTAAAATGTAAAATCTGTGTGAGTGTGCATATGGGATCCGATTTTTCCCCCCCTCCTCACTCACTTAATGTGTCTTATTTGCTAAAAGACAAACCTATTAACTAAAGCAAAGAAAGAAAAATAGTCTCTCTCCTCACTTTTCCCTCTTCCTCACGTGGCCCTCCTCTCTATTCTCTCTTTTCCCCTCCTTCTTCTACCTTGCGATTTTCATGGAGAAAGGAAGAAGCTCACCAACCCCTCCTTCTCTCCTCTTGTTAACCCACCAATCTTGCTCCAAAAATTACAAAATTAGTACCACGGTAATCCCCTTGCAAAGGAGAGACACTTCCCTCCTTTCAAAAATCTAAAAGCTCCATTTTCGATTTTATGGGTATTCACCATTTGGAGATTTGAAGCCACCATTAGAAGCACCTTCACCTCCTTATCATCTTGAGGTAAAAGAAATTCGAAAAATCCATTGTTTCTAGCCCTCATTGCATTTTAAAGAATTTCAATTTTTGAATCTTGGCTCTCCCTTGCTCCAGCCGTTTTGGCTACTTTTGTGGGCTAGGAATCTGTTCCTTCATTAGTCAAGAACTTTAATCTACTCATTGGAGGTAACACTCTTTCCTAAACCCTAACACTTGAATTCTAGGGTTAGTATAAAAGAAGCTAAATGGTATTGTGTCATGTGTATGTGTTGTGCTTAGCACTTGTGTGTGGTTTGAGTCTCATTGGGACCGAGAAAAAGGAAGAGGAAAGGAAGAGAAGGAAAAAGGAAGAAAAGAAAACTAGCA
This sequence comes from Limonium bicolor, assembly GCA_023374045.1. NCBI lineage: Eukaryota > Viridiplantae > Streptophyta > Magnoliopsida > Caryophyllales > Plumbaginaceae > Limonium > Limonium bicolor. The sequence goes on from CM041777.1 coordinate 3,430,251, forward strand.
AGACAAGGAATTTGTACTTACCTTGAGCTAGTTGTAGTATGAGTAGTATTGTATTGATATGTAACAGTTGGAAGTAGTGGAAGAAAAGTGAAAGCCAATGTACTTGAGTACGAGTAGTAGAGTAATGTACAAATGTGATTTGGAGGAAAATAGAAATAGTGGGGTCCGTCTTTTGAATTGGAGGCTATTGGATGTAAAAGAAATGAGGGAATTTAAATACAACTGATGGTGATAAAAAGTATGATGGTTTCATTGAACTTGGGTTATAGTAATGTATGTAGATCATTTGATGGGGATGTGTGGAAATGCATTATGTGTAGTGAAGTACGATTAGTAGTATAAAAAATGTATTGGAGAAAAGAATGTAACCGTTTTTTAGTTTTAAATGATGTTTCAAACCTTGGGAAAACACTGGGTTTTGAACTGGGTTATGTGCAGGATTTTTATGGATGTTGTAGTGGTAGTGAATGTTATAATGAGGATTGTGTAACAGTTTTGAGAACTGAATTGGTGAGCTGAATTATTGTGTGGAGATGTTAGAAATTAGGGTAGACCATGTCGACTTTTGGGTAGAAATGAGAACTTAGGTTGTGTCAAAGAGGAAGTATTTGGAGAGTTTTAAATGGACAGTTTCGTAGTTTGTAACAGATTTGAAAGAAGTATGTTGAGGGAATGAAACTAGAGGTAAGGCCATGCATTTTGGATGCTAGGTATAGCATTAGTTGAGGAGTATTTGAATGCAAGAGTTGAGATGAAAATCTTGTAGCATTAATGAACGAAAACAACAACTGTAGCATTAGTGTGAAGAAAAACATGTAAGTGTTGAGATGAGATGTTGGGAATTGTGGTATAACTTGTGTAAGGAGTTTGAGTGTTCAGTAGTGAGTTTGGTGGATGAATTAAGGTGATTGGAGTGCTTAACTAGTGCTAAATCCTGTGGGGAATATTGGTACCAGAGAATTGGGGGAAGCAATGGGTAAAGAATATGCCAATTGGAAAACAGATTTTAAACTGAAGTACTGGGTGCCGACCGGACTTGCGACCGGACTGCTTGCAGTCCGGTCGAGTTTGAGAAAATTCCCCGTCGTAAGGCTATGAATACGTCTGCTGGATCGACCAAGGAGACTAGGCGGTGGAGAGCGCGGACGCAATGCACAAGATAGGAGCCGGTCGTTGGAAACAAAAGGGGTCGAGCCGAAAGGAAACCTAGAGGAGTAAATTGGAATGACTCAACCGGTAGTTGCTTGTGCGGAAAGAGAAAGGCAAGGGTGCCGGTACGGCCAGAAAACAAACAGGTCTGCAAGCGCCGACACACACGTGCCGACCGCTGACACTTAACGGTCGTCGCACGGCGACAAATTGGAAACCGAAGGAACTCTTGGGACGGACATGCCAGTCCGTCGCCAGAAAAAATTCCCGGCAATGCAAGCTACTGACTTGGACCGACTTGCGACCGAATTTCAATCCGGTCATCAAAACTGAAAAAAAAAAAAAAAAAAAGAGTATTTTTATAATATGATTATTGCAATCATATTAACATTATATATACATATATATGCCTATATACATATATGCATATATATGTAGAGTGTACATAATAAATGAAATAGTAAAGGTAGAAAGTAAAAATAAAGTAATGAGAAAAGAATGGTTTTATAACCAAGTAGGAAAGTAATAAAGTAGCAGTTACATTGGAAGTAACAATGAAGGAGTAAGTTAGATCAATAATAGATCATTGATCATACTACTTCATGTATGTATAGGAATCAAATAGTTGATCTCCAAAGAACCGGTAGTACGTATTCGACGGTGTACGGTATGATTTCTTCATGCTCTGTATCCTAACCTGGTTACCCCGATTTGTGTGCTTATGTGATCACCAATAAGATAAATGCACGAATCGGACTTATATTGCACTTAATGTGTTTGAACTATTTTGTTCCTGTGGTATCTTCTTGAACAATTAGTTTGTATAATTCATGAAATGAATGAATGTAATGAGAAGTATGTGTAAGTATTGTGTACTTGTGTATTGTATATGTATGGAAATGAAGTACTGACTTCTACTAATTCCTAACAATCTAACTCCTGACATGAGTAATGAGTAATGGAATGAGTAGAAGTCCGATATAGTTTCGGCCACGCGTGAGGATAAGGAACCACAAGAGGTTGGAACCGAATCCTGGCTATAATCTTTTCCTTGGACCAATTCCCTTTGTATGGGTAGCATCCTGGATTAGTGGGCCACCCTAAAGCCCGGTGGTGGGAGGTAGTACTCCCTGCCCGGAGGTCACACCGACTTAACTGGAAGTAAAGTATGTAAGGAGTAAGTAACGTATGTGTATTGGTCTTGACTATTGTAAGTCATTGACCGGAAGTAAAAGAGTATTGAACACCCGACTAACCCGGGTGTGTAAAGAAGCTAACAACCTTCTGTGTGAATTGGAGAAGTGTATCTCCGTATTGCGTATCGGGTATGTAATGAGTATGTATTGTGCATGTGTATTCTGAAAGATGGTAAGTAAGTATTGGTTGACTTGTATTGTCTCCAAGCATGTATTGTACCGTACGTATGTATGTATACCTTGTGTAGTATTGTAGTATCGTGAATGAAAGTATGGATGTATGTATGTATATAGTATCTATGTGAGTATGTATGTATGTAAGTATGAATGCATGTATGTATTGCAAATGATTGCATGTATTCGACCAAATGGTCGGCGTACCCTCGCTAGTACGCGGGGTATGCGGTTATCATATTCAGCGAAAGCTGACCCCCTCGGGGGAACGTTTTTAGTGCGCAGGTACCGAAGCGGATGTGGTCAAGGTGAGAGACCGGCGACTACACTTCGATAGGTAGAAGTGGAATGCAAAGGTGTACTAAATGGCACACCCTTGTACTAGTAAGTACGTAGTTGTGAGAAATGGGTAGTGGTTAGACCTTTAAAGAGTATGTATGAACTTGGAAGGAGTATCGTATTTGTATCTGGAACTTAGTAAACTCGGTATGTGTAGTGTATTATTTGTATTGAATTATGGAGCATTGTAGTACTCAGTAAGTAATGGAGTATGTATTGTATTTGTGTAGTACTCGGATATTCCGGTCCATCAGACCGATGCTGTATGTAGTAGTAGCCTTGTTGGTCACGTGTGTGACTAACGGCAGTGTATCACCCACCGTTGAGTATGTAAGTATCCGCTGCGTGAATCTGTATTGTATAAGGAGATTGGACGGTAATGACGGTATAGCGGTAGGGGTGTTACAAAAAGTGGTATCAGAGCGAAGTATCGCTCTGATGACTGGAAATACCGAGCTTAGGATACCGAGTTAGGATTTGGAGGCTTAGGGCTAAGGGCTGAGTGATAGCGTTAGAGATACGCTAGTTAGGGATCACCGGAGTGTACCGGATACCTACAATACCAGTCCCGCCCGCCGCATTCCCCCTTGTATAACTTGGAAAAGAACCCAGAGAGAAGGAAAGTCCTCTCATATTCGGGAAAACCGATCTGGCAGTAGAGATATATTCCTATAAGAGGAAGGAACCCGACATATAGTGGATTCCAAGAATTGGAAGTCCCGGAGATGATTCCTGGTTGAACCACAACACCCGCACTTAATAGCGGTAGGATGAGCACTCCAACCACGAGGAGGCAGCAACTTACAACAGCATGGGGCGACGTGCTTAGCAGTCGCGGAACCTAGCTGTCAACCAACAACAGGAAAGAAGCACTAACCGTGCAACGAAATGGAAACGGAGCAGTAATGAAACCCGAGACACAAGTCTGCGGGACCACAGTAATGGCCAAGCAACACCACCAACGGTGAGCTAGCTGGCTAAGGACATAGTCGGGAGTGACTGACTCCAAAACCACGACGCCATTAGGGTTGCAATACCTGGCCATATAGCTCAGACAACTACAACAAGAACAACCATGAGATACAATCTAATAGGACTACAAGCGTAGTACCTAAACAAGGAAGGCTCAGTAACCCACAAGGTGTGGGAGCGACCACAAGGAACGACACTAGACCAAATAGAATGGGAACCTCCAAGGAGTGGAGAAGTCCGAGATCTACGACAGCCATGTCTAGACCACCGAGAAGCTACCTAAAGGATCGAGTATACCAATTGTAGATCAATAAGATCAAGGGAAGAGTCAACAAGACTATCAAATGCGAGTGGAAACCATACCGTGATCGGTATAGGGTTACTCAAAACCACCAGTACCACGCACTTGCCACGGCAAGTGCAGTAAGAACATGAGTATGTGAAGGAGCACTAACACGTCACAAGTACATAGTAATGTGGTGACCGTAACGAAACAACTACAGGATCACACATCCAACGACTGGAGTATGGAACCTTGGAAAGGCCTAACGGCCCGACCACTGTATCTAGAATATACCGGTCGGCGAGAAGCTAGACTTGGTCAAGACCTCAAACATGGCTATGCCGTGAGAGACTTCGTTTAACACCGACTGTTATTTTTCAAAACCAAGATTTCTTCAAAACCACAACCTTCTTTTAACCTTGGATTTTTTTAAACAAAACCAACAAGTTACGGTGAGTATCATAGAATGATACAAGAGGGTTGACAATAGAATACTTCATCTAGGCGTGTGACAACACTACGAGTGTACCCATTACGGGAGTGGGACAACCGCACTCCGAAGGAGCTTGCGGGCCTGACATGTAGTTGGGTAAGTGGTAACGTATCAACATGGTACCCCACGTATGTATACATGTAGTGTATGACACACGGGAAGTAGTCAACTCCGTTCTACGGACCATGAGTAAATTCAAACCAGAACAACTGGACACCCCAGACGATCCAGGAGAAGGAACTCAACTAAGAAATAAGTATAAAGGAACTCAGAGAATCCATCTGAGATAAGGAATGAGGATTAGGAAGTGCAAAGGGCACAAACTGGTAAGTATACATTGGATATGTCTCAAGGACTTCAAACAACTACATGGCAGCTGGAAAGTATACCCAGCCTAAACACAGTAAGGCAATCGCCTAATGTGGACACCAGAATGCTCAACAAACGGGATAGAGTTCCCAAGAGCAATTACAAGACTACCACAATATAATCCATCATCAAAGAGGACATTTAAACCTAGTCTCAAGCACTAGGAGCAAGTATAGACGGTCTACCCAACGACGGGAGACGTTATAAACCTAAGGGAATAGCCTAAATATAATATCACAAGGTGGTATAGTGATAACGTATCATAAACGTTAGCCGGATGTAACAGCATACCTAACACACCCAAGAGCAATCCTTGAAGGGTGTCTGAGTTGACAACAGTCGAACAACAACAACATGATGAAAGCACAAAAGCTAGAACGAACGCTCGGTGAAGACACCGAAGGGATTTCACTTAACAGGAAATACCCTAGACTACAAAAGGCACTGATTAGCACCAGATTGCCTAAGGGCCTCCTATGAACGGAAGCGTGATGTCACGACTTACCACGGAGCCCAGCAATATCTCCATCCTGTGATGGTATACAATGAGTGGAAACGTGTATGCAGCTTGCAAAGGCATAGCTTGCGCAATAAGCTTAATGGCCACAACCAAATACGTTGTGTAAACTAAAATGGTGCAAACCACACCATTTGATATAAGACTTGAAGAGATATTGTCTCATATGACAAGAAATCAACAACTGGACCATCAATCCAAACCCAACCTCCTGAGTGGCTTGGAGTAATGGTCAACTCAGTGTCACTGTCGCTAGAACATCAGTCTAGTATACAATTGACAAGCTCTTAACTACCCTTCATGCCTTCTGTAAACACAGAGGCATAGGAATCGTATTAGTGCCAACATTGCTCTAGTCCACACATGGACACTATGAGAAACTCGAGGAAAGGTATCCCTCGTTAACCAAAGACCACCAATGCGGTGATGATGTGAACCCTTAGAAAGAGGCTTCCGTCTACCATAACAACAAAACTTGTGCATAAATATTGCCAAGAGACAACGAATAAGGAATGAGATTTCCAAACCACTACGCCTACAAGAGGCTGTGAACTGTAGAAGCACATCCCTTTAGAGAATCGAAACTCGAAGGAGTAAGTATACTCCTTATGCACCCAATCATGTGGTGAACCATGGTATAAATACTTACATGGTAAACCTTATCATGAGACCTTGAGTGGAAACACACCCCTCAACGGGAACTTTCACCTAATCTAGTGATAGAATACCCTCCATTGGAGAACGGGACCAGAAAACCCTCGAAGTTCTTGGGATGTCCCGGTGATGTACATACTTAAAACCGCACTGCTAGAGCCTATAACCAATGCTCAGCACTATGGAGACAGTAATTGTCGAAACCAATCAATGGGTGCGCACACTACACACCATGAATGACCAACGCTCAAGAGAGCTTGCAACATGATAAACCACTTCATCCTTGGTCAACTAAGATATTTGACAACTACATCATGAATGAGGAAGTAATGTGAGGTAAGCTAACCTTCACATGAAACCTAAATTGAAATAAAACATCCCCACAATGGGAAGATAATAGTATTGCGGTATACTACGACAACCGTCACACGTATGACTAGGAACCTCCTAGTGTTTGTACACCATAAGGAAATGGTGCCAACGATAATGGCAATGAATAAAGGTAAGCTACCACAGTAACGGAGACCGTAAAAACGATGTTGTATAGTGAGTAACAATACGGTGCGCACAAGCGACCGGAATGAGGAAGTAGTTGACAATGACACGAAGTATAAGTATGAGATGACAACAAATATTCATCCCTATCACATAAGTGACTTACTGCCAAGCGTTTACGCCTCTGCACTCTGTATGACTGAGTGTTTTGGTATTGCACTCACGCAGCAATGATCTAATGCGATAGCTAGGAATATGGGAAATGTAAACCGTAGTAACCCTTCTTTCACAACAACATGGCATTAGCCAGTCAAGCAAGCTTAGCAACAAACCGTGCGGCCTAAGGCCAAAGAAGCACGAAGAGTGTAAGCACACTAACAATCACAAGATGTGAATTCCATGGGGATAAAAGGTGAAAGAAGACTGAGGAAAGTCACTTGGACCGACGCATTGAGAATGCAGGTCATACAAGCAACAACACTTGTACTGAACCAGAAGAACTGGTATTACTCAGAAGCTAGTGACAACAGAGGAAGCACTGCAACTAGGTAGTGACTTAACCTCGCCCGACAACAAGTCGGAGGAACGTAGGGAATAATCGTGGGAGTACGAATAGTACGTGTAATAGATTACCAGAGAGCTGGTTACAATCTAAAAACTCATTGAGTTCAAACAGCGGTAAAAGAATACCACACTGTTGGTAAACCTTATTTCCACAATAGAGGGATAAAAAGGATGTATAGCACATTAAGGATAACATGAAGGGTGAGTAACCCAAGTTATCGGGGTCGCACAGCAGAAGCTAGTGGGCCCTAGCTAGGAAATATAATACACCTAGTAAGTATGAAAGAATGGCTATTATGCCTTGAAGCCTAATAGGCTAGAACTGAATTAATTATGAGTTAAATAAACTCATATAGGAATCCTCGGTGCAAAGACTAAACCATTGGTATGGTTAAGACCCTTTGACCAGAGCATATTGTATAGTGTATTGTAGTGAAGCTAAACGCTTCAGATTGCCCAATCGAGTAAACCAATGTTTAATAGTAACATATGGTAGATTACGTGGGCGTAATCCCTTTTAAGGGGGGTAGAGCGAAAACCGCTTAATGTAAGTTTCATGAATAAACCAGAAACTATAATGTGCATAGCACAAACGAGAATCGAATTGATGATTAGTACTTATGTCAGATAAACATACGTATTCGTTCATATGGTAATGGTGGTAATTAGGCACAAGAGATGCGAATACCACAGGATAATATACCCATCTTGTAACCCCAGTGTAAAAGTATTAGTAAAGAGGAGTAGAGCAACTCTTGGGGAAATGATAATCCCTGTAGTGTGTGTCTATTTGAACTTAGATATGGCATTACGATGCATGAGTCGGTATAAACCGATGAATAACCTAGAGGAAATCGAGTTCCCTAGGTGATTGTCTTGAGACAATTGCGAATGAGTAGTGGACGGAGCTCCACAAGTATTGTATTCTTAAAGAAGTAGTACGGGGTAACTATGAGTAGTAGAGGAATGTAACCCACGAGTGGTGTATTCGTAAGTATGTTATTGGAAGTAAATTGAGGACAGCGGAATTTCATAAGTAATGTATTCCCTAGTCAGAATAGTAGAGATAATAGAGGGTAATGGAAGAAGTAGAGAAGATTGATGAAATGAGCATTTAGGCATCGAATTCTGAGGAAAGTATTTGGGAAGTAGATTGAGAATGAGGATGGACTGAATTCCATCCTTTGGAGTTATGTGAAATTGTAATTATGACCAGGAAGAGTAAAAAGGTAGAAAATGAAAATGATTGAATTATCTGTTGTTTGAAACGGATGTGGGAAGTCGAACTTGATCCTGATCAGATCAAGGGAAGCCGAACACAAATGGGGTGGAAAGATAGTTCAACACTGGTGCTGATCACATCAGGGTCGAACGATTCTTGAAGCTCCCCTCAAGTGGTCACAAGAATCACGCATATGGTAGAAGCAATAAATACAAACTGGAATTAGGAGTTGTATGCTTTGGAGAATTTCTAAGTAGTAGTTGGGAAAGAATTTTTCTTAGCCTGAAGATAAAGGATTTGCTAGAAGCGTATGCCTGAGAAGGTAGTAGAGTATCGTATTGTATTATTCCAAGGCAGCGGGACAGAGAAGAGTCCTGTGTCTAGATGACCTGAGTGCCTGCGGGATTGTAATGTGTACTGCATTGCTTCGGGTTAGCATTGCGTAGTATGTATGTATTGTAATGTACTTTGGTTGGCACATGTAGTGCTATTGTATGTTATTGGCACAAAGTAGTGCTAGTATAATGAGTATGGTATGTGTATGGTATGTGCGTAATGAGTAATGCATTGGTGTTGTACGGTATACAACACGAATGACAATGGATTGTGTATTGGGTATGAATTGTGTTGTGTATGGTATTCGAAGTAATATGGTACATGGTACTGAATTGTGTATGCTGGTAGTGTAAGAATTGTGAACACCTTGTATGGTAGTAGTAGTAGTATGTATTGTGGCAATCGACTTGCCAAGTGAGTAGAAATGATAAACCGTAACCTTGAGCAACTTTGAGGACAAAGTTTCTTAAGGGGGGTAGATTGAAATACCCCGTAATTAAAAACAGTGATTAATTAGGCTAATTATATTTTTAAGGCTTAATTACACTTAAATAAATACGAGGGAACAAATCCCGAAGAAACGGACCTTTAAAATGGGTTAAAAGCATAAACGAACCTTAAAGCGCGTTTTTTGAGGAAACCGGGAAAAGTGACTTAAGCGGGTCAAATAGACTCGTAACAAATTTGGTCAACTAAATAGTCCTAATAAATATTAGTGAAGCTTTAGAACCAATAAAATTAATTAAACGAGAAAATTCCGGAAACGGGTACCGGTTAGTGAAAACTGTAACAACCGGTAAGTTGTGGGGTGAGAATGCAATAGAGAAAACTTAGTGTGTCCACTTTGCAATTAAAAATGTAAAATCGTGTGAGTGTGCATATGGGATCCGATTTTCTCCCCCCCCCCTCCTCACTCACTTAATGTGTCTTATTTGCTAAAAGACAACCTATTAACTAAAGCAAAAGAAAGAAAAATAAGTCTCTCTCCTCACTTTTCCCTCTTCCTCACGTGCCCTCCTCTCTTTCTCTCTTTCCCCTCCTTCTTCTACCTTGCGATTTTCATGGAGAAAGGAAGAAGCTCACACCAACTCCCTCCTTCTCTCCTCTTGTTAACCCACCAATCTTGCTCCAAAATTACAAAATTAGTACCACGTTATCCCCTTGCAAAGGAGAACACTTCCTCCTTTCAAAATCTAAAAGCTCCATTTTCGATTTTATGGGTATTCACCATTTGGAGATTTGAAGCCACCATTAGAAGCACCTTCACCTCCTTATCACTTGAGGTAAAAAGAAATTCGAAAAATCCATTGTTCTAGCCCTCATTGGCATTTTAAGAATTTCAATTTTTGACTCTTGGCTCTCCCTTGCTCCAGCCGGTTTTGGCTACTTTTGTGGGCTAGGAATCTTGTTCCTTCATTAGTCAAGAACCCTTAACTACTCATTGGAAGGTAAACACTCTTCCTAAACCCTAACACTTGAATTCTAGGTTAGTATAAAATGAAGCTAAATGGTATGTGTAGGTGTATGTGTATGTGCTGTAGCACTTTGTGTGTGTTTGAGTCGCATTGGGACCGAGAACAAAGGAAGAGGAAAGGAAGAGAAGAAAAAGGAAGAAGAGAAAACTAGCAAGACAAGGTAATTGTACTTACCTTGAGCTAGTTGTATATGTCGTATTGTAACAGTTTTTGGAGTAGTAGAAATGAGCAATGTATTGAGTACGAGTAGTAGTAATGTAAAAATGTATTGGAGAAAAGAATGTAACAGTTTTTGAAGTTTTAATGATGTTTAAAACTTGGGAAACGGGTATTGAATGGTATGTGCAGATTTTATGGATGTTGTTAGTGGTATTGAAATGTTATAATGAGGATTGGTGTAACAGGTTGTGAGAACATGAATTGGTGAGCTGAATTAGTGTGTGGAGAATGTTAGAAATATAGGGGAGACCATGTCGAATTTTGGGTAGAAATGAGAGGACTTAGTGGTGTAAAAAGAGGAAGTATTTGGAGAGTTTAATGGACAGTTTTGTAGTTTGTAACAGATTTTGAAAGAAGTATGTTGAGGGAATGAAACTAGAGTGTAAGGCCATGCATTTTGGATGCTAGGTATAGCATTAGTTGAAGGAGTATTGGAATGCAGAGTTGAGATGAAATCTGTAGCATAATGAAAGAAACCAAAATCTGTAGCATTAGTGTGAAGAAAAACAATGTAAGTGTTGAGATGAGATGTTGGAAATTGGTATAACTTGTGTAAGGATTGAGTAGTGAGTTTGGTGGATGAATTAAGGTGATTTGGAGTGCTTAACTAGTGCTAAATCCTGTGGGGAGTATTGGTAAAGATTGGGGAAGCAATGGGTAAAGAATGCAATTGAAAACAGATTTTAAACTGAAGTACTGGGGCCGACCGGACTTGCGACCGGACTTGCAAGTCCGGTCGAGCAGAAAATTTCCCCGTCAGAATGCTACTGGAATCGACCGACTTGCGACCGGACATGCAAGTCCGGTCGGAACAAAAAAATTCCCCGATGAAACCTACTGGAATGGACCGGACTTGCGACCGACATGCAAGTCCGGTTCGGCCAGAAAAATTCCCGCAATGCAAGCTACTGACTTGGACCGGACTTGCGACCGAACTTGCAAGTCCGGTCGAGTCTTGAAAAAAAAAAAAAAAAAAAAAGAGTATTTTTATAATATGATTTTGCAATCATATGTACATGTATATATACATATATATGCCTATATACTATATGCATATATATGTAGTAGTACATAATAAATGAAATAGTAAAGGTAAGAAAGTAAAAATAAGAGTAATGAGAAAAGAATGGTTTTATAACCAGTAGGAAAGTAATAAAGTAGCAAGTATACATTGGAAGTAACAATGAAGGAGTAAGTTAGATCAATAATAGATCATTGATCATACTACTTCATGTATGTATAGGAATCAAATAGTTGATCTCCAAGGAACCGGTAGTACGTATTCGACGGTGTACGGTATGATTTCTTCATGCTCTGTATCCTAACCTGGTTACCCCGATTTGTGTGCTTATGTGATCACCAATAAGATAATGCACGAATCGGACTTATATTGCACTTAAATGTGTTTGAACTATTTTGTTCCTGTGGTATCTTCTTGAAACATTAGTTTGTATAATTCATGAAATGAATGAATGTAAATGAAAGTATGTGTAAGTATTGTGTACTTGTGTATTGTTGTATGTATGGAAATGAAGTACTGACTTCTACTAATTCCTAACATCTAACTCCTGACATGAGTAATGAGTAATGGAATGAGTAGAAGTCCGATATAATTTCGGCCACGCGTGAGGATAAGGAACCACAAGAGGTTGGAACCGAATCCTGGCTATAATCTTTTCCTTGGACCAATTCCCTTTGTATGGGTAGCATCCTGGATTAGTGGGCCACCCTAAAGCCGGTGGTGGGAGGTAGTACTCCCTGCCCGGAGGTCACACCGACTTAACTGGAAGTAAAGTATGTAAGGAGTAAGTAACGTATGTGTATTGGTCTTGACTATTGTAAGTCATTGACCGGAAGTAAAAGAGTATTGAACACCCGACTAACCCGGGTGTGTAAAGAAGCTAACAACCTTCCTTGTGTGAATGGAGAAGTGTATCTCCGTATTGCGTATCGGGTATGTAATGAGTATGTATTGTGCATGGGTATTCGAAAGATGGTAAGTAGTATTGGTTGACTTGTACTGTCTTCCAAGCATGTATTGTACCGTACGTATGTACGTATACCTTGTGTAGTATTGTAGTATCGTGTAATGAAGTATGGATGTATGTATGTATATGTATCTATGTGAGTATGTATGTATGTAAGTATGAATGCATGTATGTATTGCAAAATGAATTGCATGTATTCGACCAAATGGTCGGCGTACCCTCGCTAGTACGCGGGGTATGCGGTTTCATCATTTCAGCGAAAGCTGACCCCCTCGGGGGAACGTTTTTAGTGCGCAGGTACCGAAGCGGATGTGGTCAAGGTGAGAGACCGGCGACTACACTTCGATATGGTAGAAGTGGAATGCAAAGGTGTACTAAATGGCACACCCTTGTACTTAGTAAGTACGTAGTTGTGAGAAATGGGTAGTGGTTAGACCTTTAAAGAGTATGTATGAACTTGGAAGGAGTATCGTATTTGTATCTGGAACTTAGTAAACTCCGTATGTGTAGTGTATTATTTTGTATTGAATTATGGAGCATTGTAGTACTCAGTAAGTAATGGGAGTATGTATTGTATTTGTGTAGTACTCGGATATTCCGGTCCATCAGACCGATGTTGTATGTAGTAGTAGCCTTGTTGGTCACGTGTGTGACTAACGGCAGTGTATCACCCACCGTTGAGTATGTAAGTATCCGCTGCGTGAATCTGTATTGTATAAGGAGTTTGGACGGTAATGACGGTATTAGCGGTAGGGGTGTTACAATGATGAAGGAATTTATGGAGGGATTTGGTGTGATTTTATGGAGTGTAGAAATGAGAGAATAATGGTGTGGAATGTAGTATGGAATGAGTAGGGGTGTAGGTATATTTATAGGGAAATATGATGGGGTTGGTGAAGGGTTAACGTGTGAAGAGATAAAGAGTTTATCTCTTAACACGCTTCAGTACGCATCCAATTTGCTGGCTCATTTGACCTGTCCGGACTTGTGTCCGACCCTATAGGGTCGGACGGGTCGTTTCCACCTCGTGAAATGTTTCGTCGACATGTGTCCGGACTTGCGTCCGGACCTATAGGTCGGTCATGTGTTAATCGTCCGGATTTGCGTCCGGACTTATAGGGTCGGACGTGTGTATTTTTTCTGCTTTCTTTGCAAACTTCGACAGGCTCCAGATTCTTCGTTTGAGCTCCGATTTGATCCCCCTTTGTTGCGTTGCGAAGCTTGTGAAGTGTACTATGTGATTCCAAGACCTTTTTCTGTATTTCATACATAAAATATATCATTTCATATCAAAACATAAATCCAAAAAATTCACATAGCAAGTTAGAAACATTGCCTAAAGTGTTACAAGTTATAAGGTATTTAAACCCTAAAAGTCTATATGTTTCGCACTTATCAACCAATGAATACTTTTTTTGTTCAGTTGCCCTCCTCACCAAAAGGAAGCTAGAAGGGAATTAATCTTGTCGTTGATGCCCTTGGGAAGTAAAAATAGTGACATAGTATAGGCAGGAATAGCCTGAAGCACACTAGACTCCAATACAGTCCTACCTGCTTGGGACAAAGGAATACCCCAGCTAGTAACGTTCCTATGAATAGCCTCAACTAGAAAGTTGAAAATATGCTTCTTATTTCAATAAAAATAAAAAAATATGTGAAGGAGAGAATGTAATGAAAAATTATTAAATTGAAAATCTTGGTAAATGAAAAAAATAAAGAAATTTTCATCAAATACTATTAAGTTTTTGTTTTATCGATCATACATCAATGTGTTTTTAAAATAATATAAAATAACATAAAATAACACTAAATTTTTAATAATTTAACCACAAAACACTTATCTCATCTTCTTAATATCCCTATAAAAAGTCTAAAAATACTCCTTTATATTAGTAACCACCCATTTGACATCCATCATCTCAGGTGGTTAACTAATAATAGGGGTATTTTATACTTTTTCGTTGTTGTTATTAATAGAGCAATCCACAGAATATAAGACAGATTGTTATTTGGTGAAATTATTTAAAACTTGGTGTTATCTTGTGTAATTTGAAAATACAGTCTAAAAAACTCAATAATATTTGGTGGAATTTAAAAAAAATGATAAAGTTGGACTACATATATCCTGGTGAAATGAAACATGGATGTAAGTGTCTCCATATATATTATAGGTTTCATATGTGTCTACACTGTAAAACACAAAATTGTGTATGTATTATTTTTTGTCTAAAAAGCTTCATAGTCATTTTTTACTTACTCATGGGCATTTTTATAACCAACTGTCAACTACATGATATGTAGCCCACACTTGATTATAGGCTTTGTAGTCATCCGAGCTCTAGTTGGCATAACCTCTTAATCTCTCAACAGTTGTAGAGCCTATAGCCAGTGGCGGATCCAGGAGCTTTGTCTCGGGGGGGCAAAAATTTTTTTGACACTGTCATTCTTTAAAATATTATATCATTTTATACTTTTTCTAAAATTTATAAGAGCATTTGATAAATTTTTAAAAGTTTCGCCCCCCCCTTTGGATCCGCCACTGCCTATAGCCACCTAGCGGTTGTAGAGTTTGTAGGCAAATGCCGGCTAGAACGACCATAGCCGGCAGTCGCCTGTCTTTTTAATTTATTTTAACCATATTTTTCTTGTTTAATTTGACATTTGTAGTCGTTACAAATTATAATTTAATTAAAAAATACAATCATTCTATATTTTACTTTTTAACTTAATTTAAGTGATTTCAGTAGTAATTTGTTGATATTTTTATTTGAAAGCAATATTTTTAGTAAGAGTAATTGGTGCTAATGTGGTGAAAGCGGAACACACAACCATTCATTGACAATATATTCACAGCAGAGTGCATCCATATCAAACTTGGAGGTCCATCACAACCTTAGATTTTTTAGATTTCATTTTTAAAAATAACCAATGTATTTCAGTGGTGAAGAGAAAAGGGGGATGAAAGAGCAAAATACCCCCAAACTTTCTTATATTACACAAAATTATAGTACATAAATTGTTGAAATAATTTTGACAAAACACCCCTAATTATATTTAATTTTACTTATACCCCCTCAACTTTATTTTATGTCTAATCCGCTGTCTATATTCATATAGGGAATATTTTGTAATTCATAAGGTAGAATCTTTTGTAGTTCATAAGGTAGAATCTTTTGTAATTCATAAGGTACCCTTATAGTGTGTCAGTTTGTTAGGTTTCTTTTCAAGATTTGTGTCGTTAAACCCTAAATCCAAGATTTCAGACCTGACAAATAGACATTGGACGATTTATCATTTCTTGGGTATGACCATTTCCAACCTTCAAGGTATCTTTTTATGATCCATTAGATAAATATTAATGTGATAATATATTCAACAAGGTTTTTGGGTTTGTTTTTTAGGGTCGTTAGACCTTAAACACTAGACTTCAAACCCTAAAATAAACCTTCTACTCCCAGGGTATGACTATTCACAATGTTCATGATATTTGTTTGTAATTCTTTATACGCCCTTATAATATGTCATTTTATTTGACAGGTTTTTAGGGTTTGTGGTTTAGAGTCATTAGTTTTGTGATTCATTATATACCTTTATAATGTGTCAATTTATTAGGCAGGTTCTTAGGGTAAAATCCTAAACCCTATACTTCAAACCTGAATTAATCCTTAGACAATTTTACATTCCCAGGGTATGACCATTCTCAAACATTTGGGGTATCTTTTTGTGATTCATTATATACCCATAATGTGTCAATTTATTCAGTTGGGTTTTAGGAGTTATGGTTTAGTAATATAACCTAAACCACAAACATCAAATGATAAACCAAAACTTCAATGATTTAGCATTTAGGGTATGACCATTCTCAACATCTAGGGTACCTTTTTGTGATTCAATACATATCTTTTATTATGTAACAATTTGTTCGATATGTTTTTATTTTTGTGGTTTAGGGCCTTGGGTCTAACAACCAAAACCCTGGACTACGAACCCTAAAATATAACTTCAATAATTTAGCTGTGACCATTCCCTAACCTTTAGATATCTTTTTCTATTCATCATATACCCTCCTAATGTGCTAATTTATTCGGCAGGTTTTGGGTATATGGTTTAAGATCCTGGACTTCAAACCCTAAAATAAACCTTCGACAATTTAGATGATTAATTAAGCATATTTTTAGGGTTTTTGTCCTTTAATTCAAAACAAGACAAAGAAGGGATAAAAAAAAGACACTTTGCTACAGGATACGACTCTATAGCCGACTATAGGTTGCCTTTTTTAGGTTGTTTAGTTGTTTATTTCATCAGTTTCTAAATAAATTTTTACAAAGATGGTTCAATAGAAAATCTATAATCACTCTATAATATTGATTGATTTTGTAGAACTTAATTTGTGTAACTACTTATACTACTAGGTTGACTGTAAATAAAAGCTCTCTTTACTTTATGTAATCATGTAAAATTAGAAATACAATTTAATGTGTGCATTTCCCACTATCGACTTAGTCATTTTGTTTCTTTTTTTGACTTTTCACCCTATATTTTTTTAGTTAAAGAACAAATTTTATTTGTATTAGCTTTTGAATAATCTTTAAAGAGCAAATAAGCTATTATCTTCTAATAATGTTGTCACACTAGAATTAAAAAAAGTAACATAAAGAGTTACAAAAATAACTATAAATCAAATAACATAGATAATTGCAAAACATTTACAAAGATGATGATTACAAAACTTCACAACATTTACAATCCCCTTACAAGCATAGATCACAAATCATCCACCATCCATCCTACGTTAATAAAAACCTATATTTTCTTTAGGTGTATATACACCCTTCACCTTTGAACATCTTTGACAATTGGATTAGTCACACGACTTAGTTTTTTTCTATTTCCAATTCCTTCGACCAATAAAATGTAAATTACAATAGTTTCTTAAAAGGAAAAAAATTATCAACAAACCATAGGAAATATCTAAGTTTCCACACATCCTTTTGAATTCTACAAATACAACTATGAGGAATTCATGCCTTTTATGGCTTGCTAATACCTAAAAAGTTTTAAACTTTCATTCATTATTAATACATATTTTTTTTGTATTTCCATATGATTTTTAAGTGAATCTTATATTCTACCACTACTACATATAATGTCTATGGAGGTAACAACTGTAAACCAAAAAATTGCCTCTATAAAAAATTAGGGGCGACAAAATGGTTGCCTCTAAAGAGTCATCACAGTTAATTATGGAGGCGACAAAACGGTTTGCCTCTGTTGATTTTACCTATAGAGGCAACTTTACTCGCCTCCATTGATCTTAAACAATTGAGGCAAGCACCGACTCGCCTCCGTTGCTCTCAAACTACTGAGGCAACTAGCTTATCTCGCCTTTGTTGAAGTGATGTCATTAAAGTTGTGAGATTATATACATATATTAAGGTTTGGGAATTTAATTATGGATGAGAATGATTAGGGAAGGACCCTAAGTTATTAGTATAAGATTTAAAGTTGTATATAAACCATTAATTACATAAATGGTTAAGGATTTGGATTAATTAACGAGATTAAATAACATGGAATATTCCTAAGGTCAATAATAACGAGTTGACCATGTAGAGTGTTGACCAAATTAGTATGCCGACTGTGTTGACCAAATTAATAGGTTGACCACATTGACCTAACCAACTAAGTTGACCAATTGGGTCAAGTAGACAAACTCATTAAATTAAATGAGATTTCAAGGCCTCAGGCCACTAATACTTAAGGGTCATAAAGTCCATACTATGTATTAAAATTATATCACATGAGCATAGATATATACATATGATTAAAAGGAGATAATGTGACAAGAACTTAATCCTAAGGTTGTTGAAATACCCCAAACTTAATTAGGGTGATTAAATTACTCTAATATGATATTTGAGGGCCTATTAGTGCCTAAAGAATTTTGGTTAAGAAAAATAAATCCAAAAGAAAAGAGAAAACGCTAGAAAAGCGAAAAACACTAAAATGAGCGTTACGTGACCATAGGAGGAATACGACCTCGATAAGGGTCTTAGACGGATTTCCAAGGCTTAGTAATGCCTAATTAATATACGGGAACAATTCCCAAAGAAAACGGATCCATAAAATGAATTAAAAATGCTAATAAAGCTTTGGCGCACGTTTTTTGAGAAAACCCGAAAACGTGACTTTGAGTGATCAAATGAACTTGTAAAAATTATAGTTCATTAAATAACTATAATTAAGTATTTATGGAAGCTTAATAACCATTAAAATTAAAGAAACGAGAAAAATCCGGAAAACGGGGCCGGTTAGTGAATAGTGCTAAAACCGGGTTAATTAACGAGCGTTTTCTGTAAAAGATGAAAAACGCTCGAGCTTACATGTATAGTGGGGGCCAATTTTTGTAGTTGGTCAGCTCCCTCTCACACACCTAATTGACTAGAAAGAAAAGAAGAAGGAAAAGTAAAGAAGGAAAGAAAAAGTACAAAAGTAAAAACACTATCTCTCCTCCCTCATTTCTATTTTCCTCCTCTCTTTCCTTTCTTCTTTCTTCCCTACCGATTAAGAATGGAAGCACCATCCATGGCTTCTCCTCCTTCTCCTTCATGCCCAAGCCACATTCATGCTCCAACTGCAAAATAAATTGCATATTCTTCTTCCTCTCATCAAGCTCTATCTTTCTCTCTTTTCAAAATCCAAAAATGATGAACTTCATCTCCATGGGTTTAGCCCATTTGAAGAGAAAATGGCATCAACTTGAAGCTTGGAGTCTCCTCTTTCATTCAAGGAAAAATTCTCCAAGAAAAACTCACTTTTCCCTCATCTTTAAGTGTGGCCGATTTCCCCCCCCCCCCTTTGTGATGCCTTGTTTTTCTCTCTTTGTTGAGCTTTGTTTCAACCTTCCAATGGTGGTGGAACTTCCCTCTTGATTCAAGGGTTAAAACCCCTCCTAGAACTTCAAAGGTAAAAACCCTAACTGTGGTATTTTAAGCTCCTTCATTGAATTAGAATTATTCCAAGGGTTTAGGAGTTTAACTATAATCATTTTGTGTTCCTTGGATGTTGGGTTGGGGTTTGGCAACCCCATTGCCCAATGTGACCGAAAATCAAGAGAGGAGAAAGAAGGGAGCAAAAGAGGAACTTAAGAGAATTTAAGGTAAGAAAATCTCCTTAATGCTAATCTTAATGCATTAGGAATTTGGGAATGGGTAAATAAATTAATGAACTCAAATTATGAATTGAAATCTATGTTGGAAATGTGCTTGGTGGATATTAGAGAGCATTGTGAACTATTTTGATTTAAGGGCCTAAGTGTCATTGCATTTGAGATTTGGAGCTATATTGTTGATTTGGTGAATTTTGGTTGAGCTTATGTGCTGGTAGGATCCCTTGTGGATGTGGCTAGTTTAGGATTGATTTAAGTGAGAATTGATGAATTTGGATATGTTAGGTTTATGGGGAAGTTATGGCGAAATTTTGGTAAAAAATAAGTGTTTAAGGTGACTTTATGAATTGGAGGAGTTAGTTGTGTATGGGGTTGAGTAGAGATGTTTGTGAAATGATAGATGGAGGATGGGTATGAGAGTGTGTAAAATCTGTAGCATATTGATGTTTGGTAACTTGGAATTTCTAGGAAAATAGTTAGTGTTTATAACTTGTGAAACAAGGAGTGAACTTGGGTTTTAGAAGTGCATTGGTCTAGGAATGAATTGGAATGGTCAATAAGAGATTTGGTAAGGTTGGAAGGAGGTAGAAACTGTCAAGAGGAAGCTAGAAATGCACAAGTGTGCAAAATGTAAAAGTGAGAATGGAAATTTATTGAATTTGAGCAAGAAGTTGAGCAAGGATTAAACCAATGATTTGAGGAAGTTTAGAGCATGTTTCAAGGTGTTTAGACATGTAGGAAACCTGTGGAAAGATTATGGAAAGATTGAGTGTGGATTAAGGGTTGAATTGAAGTTGAAATTTACATTAGTAGCAGGTTTTAGCAGGGTCCGGGACTTGGTCCTTGGACAAAGTCCGGGACCACCCTCACAATAAGGCCGAGACTACACCCTGCACTTGGTCTGGGACTTAATCCCCAAGTAAGGTCCCGGACCACCCTAATAAACTAGCCGAAAGTTGAGTTCTTGATTGGTCCGGGACTTAGGGTAAGGACCAAGTCCCGGACCACCCCAAAAAATGTGCCGAAAGTAGTTTTAAGGCTTTAAAACATGGGGGATTTATTGGTATTGGTTTTAGATGATGTTTAGGATTTGTTTAGTGACATGTAAATGTCCTAAGAAGCTTAAACAAGATTGAGAAGTGAAAGAGGAAGTTGTGAGTTTAAGAACACATGAACAAAACTAAGGAATAACGGGATAACGGGGTTAATTACGGGAGTATTAGTTTTACATACCATAGTACCTTAAATTAATGGAAATGTTTGAAACATTATCAGTAGACCAAGAGTAAACTGAGGAACATAAGGCGACCCGGTAAAGTTAAACCCTGGTGTAAGGTATGATTTTCTCATGCCCCGTATGCTAACGGTGTTACTCTGATTTGTGTGCTTGTATGTTTTGTGTGATCGCCTAAGCAAGATAAATGCATGAATCGGATTGTTTGCACCTTCTTGTGCTTGTATTGTATTGTTCCCTGTTAGACTGTATTGTGAATTTGAAGTTTGTATAACTCATGAAATGTTTGATTGTGGTTGAGATGCTTGGATGTTGAATGTGTACTATAGTTCGACTCATAGTTGAATCTTGTTTGAGTAGTGACTCGTAGATAGAGTCGTTCCGCTAAGTAACTAAAACGTGGGAACACACGAAAACCATCGAAATAAGAATAACGATAACGTAAACTTATGAACTCACTAGAATGTGAGAGAGTGTACGGGATTAGTAAACTCCCGATAACTGTTAGAGAACCGAATTGATTTAATCCACAAAACAATTAATAGTGGAAGTATATAAGGAACCTCTATTTAGAGGATTTATGATTGTTCAAGACATGAACCTTGAGAGAAGTAAAGAATGGTAAGGGATCACCAAACCCCTTAGGAAGATAGTCGACCCATAATGAGAGGATCCGACTAATATAAACAATGTCCCAAACATGAGAGTATTCGATACATTGGGGGAACCCTTAAATCTGAGAATAATAGACATTGGAATTTCCCTAAGCTATTAGAGGGTATCGAGAGAGATACTTCTAGGCTAATCTATGAGATTATGAAATTAGTCCGAGAGAGGAGTTTTGGGAATCTGAGTAGTCCGGTAGAGAAACGGACACTTGAGAATTTGGTTGAGAAGTTGAATTGAGAATTTGATTTGATTGAGATTTGAGAATTTAAGGAGCTAAGTGTATAGTTCCGCTTGTATTTGTAAGCCCAGTGGTGAGTCTTGTGTATGACTCTGCCCGGAGGTCATGGGCAATGACTTAAAAGATGCCTTTGAGAATTTGAGTATTTGATTGAGAATTTGATTTGAGAATTTGAATTACTTGATTTGAGAATCGAGAATTGAGATTGAGTTTGAGAATAGATTCTGAGAGTTGAGAGTTGAGTTGGTAACTTGCAGAACTTGATTGAGATTGAGAGAAGAGAACTTGAGTAAGAGTAACTCAAGAGAATGGGTAGATAATGAGTAAGGAACCAAGGCATAGTGAGGTAGAAACCCTCAAGGCCTAAGAGTAAATATATTATGACTAACAAACTTGTGTGTTGGTTATTCTTGTATTCCTTGTTTGAATACTTCGTATGTGAGCATGTTGATTGAATTAAAATGAACTGCATGTTCTCGACCAAAGTAGTTGGCGTACCCCTGTTAGCACGCGGGGTATGTGAATTTCATATGCGACAATTTGCTAAGCCCCTAGGGGCACCGTTTTTATTTTACAGGTACTGAAGCCGAATACCGTTCGAGTGTAGGACGGGGATGGCGGTATAAGCATGGGTAGTTGATTATGGAATATTAATTTGTATTGTGAAGGTTGTACTGTAAGACCGACTTGTATCGGCATGATTGAGATTTGTAGAGACTCGGTATAGTATTGAATTAAAGTTGTATGTGAATTGTGATTTGATCAAGGAATGGGATGTATAGTTTGGTTTGTAGTACTCGGTATATTCAAGTCATCGGACCGATATGGTATTTGGATATTGTAATTGAGTATTGTTTGTTTGGATTTGGCCTTGTTAGTCACGTGAGTGGCTAACGGCATTGTATCACCCACCGGTCGTAGTTAAATTTTTGCTGCTATGATGTTGGTAATTGAGACGAGTTAGGAGTTAATGATTGGATTAGCGGTAGGGGTGTTATAGTTGTAGAGATTACAACATGTTAGTTATTAACAACGTTAGAGGGTTATTAACTAATCCTTCATTTGGTTGCTTTATGAATAACCCGATTAATAGTAAATAATAATCGTTGGGGTTAATTACAATGGGGTTAGTAATTACAAGGGAAACCAAATTGGTTTGAGGTTATAGAGAATTAATACTTAGTACTGTATTCCAAATCTAAGCGATTAGAGGACAGGCGCGGGATTACACGCTAGCATTTTCTTTGGTGTAAGGTATGTTGTTGTGTGATCCAATTGTACCCGAGGATCACCTTGGGTTTGGATATATGAATGTGTGATAAGATGATATGTGTGATGGCATGTTTAATATGATTTATGATTCTTTATTAATTGTTCGTGAATGTTACTCGAACCGAGGCAAATACCGAATCTATCTTAAATTAAGATATGAGATGTGATAAGAAAATTGTCACTTATGGAAGGATAATTATATAAACTATATTATCCCAAATAATCTAAGAGCAATTCCTTAGGTAGAGTAACAGTAATACCGTTTCAAGCGAAAGTGTATTCAAATATGGAAATACTCTAGATAAATTCTAGACATAAATTAAAGACCTAAAAGGCACATGTACATTAAAGATGTATTCACTATAAAACCTAATGAATCTTAGGCAATGAGATTAATAATAAAACTTAATAATATGGTGAATATTGAGTATGGTGGAAATCCAAGATTGCGTGGTTGCACATTGTGATCACATGAGAGGATGACTGAGATATGGTCCACTCCAAAAATTTATATCTCCAATGGGTCAGATTGATCGTTGGACGGAGGCACTACCGTTGGTGCATGGCTTCGGCCCTTAGTGACCCGCCATATAATAAGGATAAGGAGGAATCGGAGGCACTACCGTTGATACATGGCTATTGCCCTTGGTTACCAACCATATAATAAGGGTAAATGGTTGGAACATGTCGTCTTCTAGCATGGCGACATGTTAAGAGTTAAAGAGTTAAATAAATAATGTAACAAACATCAGTTAAACATTGATACAAAACCTCAAGTAACTTTCATAATATTGGAGAACAAACTAAGGGGCCTTGAAGGCCAGATAACCAGAACATTTTTAAAATAACTCTCGTAACGTTCTTACCATTGTACTGGTTTATTGGATTGGATTGTGTGGATGTGTTATGCGGATTGTATGAGCATGTACGTTGGATGAATTATTGGATTATTTAAGTTATGCTTTATGATTATATATATAAAAATGTAATTGGATTGCATGAAATGGAACCGCATGTTAAGTCGACCAATTAACTTAAGGGAATCTAAGGTTGGATGACGGTTGCATAATAACAAACTCGGCAGGGGCTCATTCCATACAAACAAAAATATTTACAGGTTCGTAGCTGCAGAAGACCGACGTCAAAGTGCGGGTCTTGGGTGGTTAGCGGTATACGACCTTTTGGATTATATTTTGGGATTATACTTTTGGGGTATATGTTGGTATAGAGAGACTGCTCACATATTTTGGAGTAAACGTTGTATTTTGAATTATGCTCTCGGTCATCACAACGTTTATCGTATACGACATTTAGTTGCTTTGTTACTCACATGGGTGAGTAACAGCGGTAACCGATGTTATTTTGATTGTATTTATTTCCGCTGCTTTGGTTTAATACATTGTGCTAATGGTCAGATTGAGATGTGATTATGAAGCAGGGGTGTTGCAGAAACCTTCAACGATTTAAATTTCCTAGGGTATGATCATGCATAAGGTATCTAGTTTCTTAATTCTTTCAATACCTTTACAATGTATAATTTATTTGCAGACTTTTAAGGCTTATGTTTAGGGTATAGTACAAAACCATACCTCATAGTTACTCGTATTCTTTTATTACGTTTCAGCACACAAAATATAAAATTTCCAGAAAGCTTTCGTTCTTCATCACATACTTTGCGTTCTTTGTCACGTTCTTCACAAATTTAAGTGTTATTTTATCTAACAATTTAAATCTTCAATTTATATCTTGTATTAAACAAATCTAACTAATTTTATCTAGAAAAGATGGATTCACACATGTGTGGAACGTAACCGGCTGCAGCTATAACCAAGACAATCGCCAGTAAGGTGTGAAAAACTTAGTTGTTGGTGGCTACCTTGTTTACATCCAACTACAGCTGTTACAGTCACCCTGACAGTTAAGGGTGACATAGTTGACTGCCGACTACACCCCTTACAGCCACCCGACGACTACGGGTGTCCTAGCTGACCGCTGGCTTCTTGGCTTGTACCTGGTTGTCAACTACTAATTTTTATTAGATTTTTAAAAGTTATTTTATTTTTACACATTTAAATTGACATATTTGTAGATCAGTTATTACACATTATGATTAGTAAAGAATTATTCTACAATATTGTTAAAATTTCCAACTTAATTTAAGTGAATCAAGTCCAACAAGTATTATCTAAGATACTTTTCTACGAAATCAAAATAGAAGCACAATAAAAATTAAAATGATTTAATAAATTATATTTGAAGTTAGTGTACAAATTTATAACCATAAACCCCCAAGTTGAATATGGATTAAAACTACCCAAATAATGCAGAACTCTAAGTATAGCCAATGACTACCGGAATTCTACCGCATAAACCTTCTTTTTATTTCTTTTTCAAATTGGGGGTAAATTGACCTGTTTGGTGGTTTAGTTGACTTAAAGAGGAAAGTGGTAACGAGAAATGATTAAGATGATATATAGGCGAGGCCCACGAAGGTTAAAATAGATGAGCCCAAGAATATTTGCAAAAGATAAGGCCCAGGAAACAAAAAAACAAACCATGACGTTTGCCTCCCCCGTGTGTGATGTTAGGTAGTTTAAAAAAGTCCAGGATAAGGAGAATAAAAATACCAGTTCAGTGATCCTCAATCAGCGGTCGCCCCTCTGAGAAAGAGCACGATGGCCCAACGACAGAAATCATAAATCATACGTACTACTTATTTGCGAGACTTGATACAAATAATCTGCAAATACAAAGTCAAAATCTTGATATCTATGCAATAAACAAACTACATATGATACAAAGAAATGTCGTCATCAACACAATTAAGGTTCACAATCACACGCATCCGTCTGTACATGTATACTACTGACTGCCTTCTATGAAATCCTCCCTCCCCGTTGAAGGAGAAAACTTACCCAGTAAAAGAAAAGAAAAACAAAAATTGAGTTTAACCCATCACAATTCACAATAAAGAAACAGATAAAACCTCAAAGACCATGATTCGCTGCTAGAGTATACTGAAAATATGCAACAAAACGAAGGTACATGCCACTGCCAGGAGGCTACCAATGCTTTGTTGTAGGTTTTGAAAATTTATCTGCACTTTCTACATGAATTCTTAGCAGGATAGAAAACAGAAAGAAAAACTTTACCACTGCAACAAGATTTCATTAAAGCTCGAACTCATCATCTAGTTTCAACTGCTCCATCGCAACTTCTTCCTCTTCGTCATCAATTGCAAAGTAAGGATTATGTGGCTCCGGTTTAAATTTGTACCCAGTAAACACGTAGAAGGCGAGTGTTGCAAGTTCTGCAGCCACGACGCTGGTCCACAAATACCTATAAGAGGTAATAGTCTCCAGAGCATACACAATTACCCTAGTAAAGTAAATGTAGCAGATAACCACAATGTAATATTGCCTGAACAATGTCAGCTTCATAAGATTCACAGCTGCCTTTCCATCAGTTCTGGCGGCCTCTCTCAGGTTCTTAATGGACCACACAATCGGAAACAGAACAGCACAACAGCAGATGACATCAACCAGGAGAAAAATTTGCTTCCATGTGACCCAGTCCTGACCATACGGACCGGACTCATCGATCACGATCTGGGCAATGTTGGCCACCACCTGGAGTGGGATCACAATCATCAGAACCTTCTTTTCTCTGTCTTGCAGGTATGGCTTCAAGAAGGACCACCCTGTACCAATCAAAACGATCAGGGTGAACAGAGTAATTCCCTTGAGAAAGCTGAATATGTAGAACAGCACGTCCCATCCGTGGGCGCTGCCAGTTCTCTTGATGTACGACTTGTCCTCCGCTTCGCAAATCAGATTCAGGGTCTTGAGGACCAGAACGGCGAGCATGAAGAAATGGATCCTGAAAACAGTCGATCGCTTCTTGAAGAGGAGGATGATCCATATAACGTTCAGCCCAACGTAAACTAGAGACAACAAAAAATAAACCCTAGGAAGAATGGTCCGGCCGGCTGAAAGGTAATCCCGCTGCCCACTCTTATTATCCAGATTGTACATAGAAGATCGAACATTCATGGAGACACGGAGGTTGGGAACGCAGTTGGCAAAGACCAACGTGTACTGATCAGAATCAGTTTCGTTATAGAGGATTGAAAAGGAATCGCCATTTTTGTCCTTCGGTAGAGAGTCAAATCTGTAGACTACGCGAACAAGAAAAGATTCGAGCGGGCAAGAGATCTCGCCGTCTTCCAGCTGCTGAACGACATGGAGCCATGATTCACGGGTGCAGAGGAAAAACCCAACCTTGGTGAGGTTGGGGTTTGGATTCGATAAGGAGATGGAGGAGACGTCGAGCTCCAATCGACCGGTGTGAGTAAATCCAAATTCATCGAACGGGATTATCAATCTGGAGTCCGATCGGACCACGGTGGTTCGGATTTCGGCCAAGGAGGGGCAGATCGAGAAGAACAAAAATAAAAGAAATGACAAGGAAAGAAAGCCAATTGCCATGATCAGTGCGAGGGTTCGACAGAGAATTCGCACACAATAGGAAAGAAGGAAGGAGGAGACAGGGAGAGCACGAAAACAGCCGCTCCTACCGAATTCTTTTTGTTTTTCTTTCTTTTTGAAAGAGCGCGTTGTTGGTGTCGGAAGATTCAAGAAAGAGAACCAGCGAAATGACGGAGAGGATTTCGTGACGGAACAGAAATTTCCGTCAGCGACGGAAGACTCACGAACCGTCAGATTACAATCTTACATCATCAGGCATATGTGTATATATGAAATATTGTCTTTATGCTGATATGAACCGATGAGGCTAGCGTGACGGACATACATTTTCCGTCGTGGACGGAAGCAATCTCCACCTCTCTTTTTTTTTTTCTTTATAATCTTAACCACTCAATTACCTACTTTTATACTATGTATACATGTCTAATCCAGAAACTACCTTCTCCCTATATTACCCCTCTCTCTTTTTTTTTCTTTTTTTTTCTCTTTATCATCCAACACACAAATAAATTTGGTTGCTTATAACGGTAACTTAGCTTATGTTTATAACGTTCTTTCTTTTTACAATATTTCTATAATATAATTGATTTTCATTATCATAACCTAGTCACTAATTATATAATAAATCATATGACTGTATCCGTATATATGATTATTAAATAATATTTTATTAATCTAATATTAAAATTTATATTTTACACATCTATACAAAAAATTAAGTATATATCAATTCAAAAATAAATGTCATGATATTATTGAGAAGAAGTTAAACTCGTATAAAAACACAAAATTAAATATGTGCAACTTTTTATAAATTCAAAAAATGTCACTAATTTATTTAAAAATATTTAACTTGAAAGTCTTCTTAAGAATGAAATATAATGTAAAAGTGTTAAAACTATATAGTTTAAATAAAATACAATTAGCTAACAAGATAAATAAATCAAAATAAAGATAATTATAAAAATAAAATTTAGTGAATTATATATGTGATTCGTTCTTTCAGATTACCAGGTAAAGGCTGAACAAAAAAAACTTATTTAAACCTTAATCTTGATATCCAAAAATATATAAACCTTAAACTATGGAGTGCGTATTCATTAAACTTGAGCTTACGTATCCACGATAATTTATAAACATTTACGCTAATATTAGAAACATATAAACAACCTTCTATAATTGTTTGCATCACTATATTAAAAAAGATGACACTAGTATCTTTTCCTTTGGTCGTTCTTATCGAATAATTGTGTATAAACATATCTCTTACATTTTGTCAGTTTACAGAGCTGTAAACGTTTGGAAATGATAATCTGGGTTGTTGGAATCATTTTATGTATTCATTTACTCGTGGTTTTTTCATATCCACGATAATTTATAAATGTCTCCACTAATAAGAAACATATACACAACCTTCTATAAACATGAAGATCGACTATAAACGTGAAGACTATAAACATTTGGAAACGATTAACTGAGTTGTTGGAGATGATTTTGTGTATTAATCTAATCTTGGTTTTTATGTATCTAGATAATTTATAAACGTCTCCATCAGTAATTAGAAACATATACACAACCTTCTATAATCGTTTCCATCATAACACTAACTTTTACACTTTTCTTTTGGCCCTTCATATCAAATCATTGTGCATAAGAATATTTTATTAATTTTTTTTATTTTACAGAGCTTGGCTGGTTGATAAACATGAAAACTATAAACGTTTGGAGACGATTAACTGAGTTGTTGGAGATGATTTTGTGTATTAATCTAATCTTGGCTTTATGTATCCAGATAATTTATAAACATCTCAATCAGTAATTAGAAACATATACACAACCTTCTATAATCGTTTCCATCAGTGGCAGAGCCATGTTTTAAGATTTAGAGGGGCCATTCTAAAAGATTAGAGGGGCCATTTTGTAAAATACAATATAGTATATGTATTTTTCTATTGAATTTTTTTTAATTGAGGGGGCCAAGCCCACCCAACAGAACAAGTGGCTCCGCCCCACATAACACTAATTGTTACACTTTTCCTTTGGCCCTTCATATCGAATCATTGTGGTAGCAGGTTTAGGGTCGTACGCTAAACCCGTCACTACAAACCCTAAAAATGTCTTCGACGTTTTTAGCTATCCAATGGTGGGTTTTGGGGGGTAGGGTAATCTATTTGAAATTTGTTTCGTACTTATATGGTAGCAACTAGCTCGACAGATTTTTAGGGTTTGTGGTAGCGGGTTTAGGGTCGTTAGACCCTAAACCCGCCACTACAAACCCTAAAAGTGCCTTTGACGTTTTTAGCTATCCTAGGGTGGGTTTTGGGGTGTTTTGGGGGGTAGGGTAATCTATTTGAAATTTGTTTCATACTTAAATGGTAGCAACTAACTCGACAGGTTTTTAGGGTTTGTGGTAGCGGGTTTAGGGTCGTTAGACCCTAAACCCGCCACTGCAAACCCTAAAAATGCCTTCGACGTTTTTAGCTATCCTAGGGTGGGCTTGGGGTGTTTTGGGGGGTAGGGTAATCTATTTTGAAGTTGTTCTATACTTTGTATTGTCGTCATTGACTCGACAGATTTCCACATCATAATTATAAATAACGTTTCCAACGTTTTACATAAAGGTGTCCACAAATTTAGATAAACGTTTCCACGTGTTAATTTAAACGTTTCCACGTTTCTAAATTTCCATGATTATCTATAACGTTTCACGCCACAGTTACATATAAACGTTTCCACTGCATGATTATATATAAGACATTTTTATAATTATATGTGATGTTTCCATGACACAATTATATATAATGTTTCCGCCGTTATACATAAAGGAGTCCACGAGTTCAGATAACGTTTCCACCTTTTTATTTAAACGTTTCCACCTTTTTATTTAAATAATTCCATGTTGTTATATATACGTTTCCACGTTTTTTTATTTTCATGATTATATATAACATTTTCATGGCATGATTACATATAAACATTTCAGTAATTATATATGAATGTTTCCCCGCCACAATACGTTTCCACGATTTATATATAAACGTAAACACGTCATGATTATATATACATTTACAATTATATATTCCATGCCACAATTAAATATAATGTTTCCACCGTTATGCATAAACGTATCCACGAGTTTATATAAACGTTTCCATGTTTTTATATAAACGTTTCCACGTGTTTATATAAACGTTTCCACGTTTCTACGATCTATTATTATATATAAACATTCTACACTTTATATTGTCGTCACTGCCTTGATAGTTTTTTAGGGTTTGTGGTTTAGGGTAAACCCTGCACTACAAACCCTTAAAATGCCTTCGACGTTTTTAGCATTCCTATGACAGTTTTTAGAGTGTTTGGGGGGGGGGGGGTAGGGTAATCTTTTAGAATTTGTGGTTTAGGGTTTAACCCTTGACTCCAAACCCTTAGATAAATTAGGGTTTAGAAAAAATTATAAATATTTAGTTAAGTATATTTATGTTAATTAGGTTCTTTTAATTTTATTTTAATTATAACATATATATTTCAATTGTTGTATACTCATTTTTTCATAATAAACAACAAATATTATTAGATTAAAAAATATTATTTAATAGTTACATATACTCATTATAAAAAAAAATTATTAGTGTACAAGACATAAGAAATTATTTTACTAAGACATTAAAAATATAAAAAATATTATAAAAAAATTGTACATTGATACTTCTACTAAAAAAAGCGTATACCCGTTATTAGTATATACGTTATACAAAAGTTGAACAAGAGAAAATGAATAAAAAATTACTCATGACTATATACGTGATATCAGAATAATAGGTAATTGTATATATATTTCAATTGGTGTATACTCATTTTTTTTCATAATAAACAACAAATATTATTAGATTAAAAAATATTTTTTAATAGTAATGTATACTCATTATAAAAAAAGTTATTAGAGTGTTAAGATTTATAAGGAATAATTTTACTAAGATATTAAAAATATAAAAGGATATTATAATACAAAAAATGTACATTGATACTTCTACTCAAAAAAAAGTTTATACCCGTTAGTGTATACATAATAGAAAAGGTGAATAAGAGAATTGAAAAAAAAACCTCACTTATGACTATATAAGTGATATCAAAATTGTGGGTAAAATAAGACGAGATGAAACACTTCATTTCCGACAAGTCCTCGACGAACTTCAAAAGCCCGTCACCAAATCAGCTCCAATTCCCTTATTCATAAATGAAAAAAAATGAAAAAATTGGTTCCGTCCACGACGGAGAATCGGGCTCCGTCACCAAATCCTTGCCCGATATGAACGGGAGATATTTCCTGCCGCTAAACTTTCTAATTGAAGGACAAAAAACTTGATGTCCATATATAATTAGTTAAAATCAATTTTTATTGTTATGATAATACTGGTTTTTTATTTTATTTATAATATCTAAAATTAAACAATTATTTGTTATTGTTATGATGTTCACCGACTACCCAAAAAGTTCACTATTAAAATATACTTGTATTATATCTGTCAACTAGTATAGATGTATGTATATATAAACTAAATGAGCATACAATCAATATAAATTAAATTGCATAATTTGGATGAATTGTAAAGAGTTAACTTAATTTAAAAATATAAAACCAAATATGTGTAAGTTCTTCTAAATAAAAAAAGTGTCATATATGTAATCTTTTTTTTAGCTTGTTCCATACTATTTCCTTTGACCATTCTTATTGAATCTTGGTGTATAAGAATATTTTCTTAGCATTTAATTATTAATTTACAGAGTTTGACTAATTGATAAACTGAAGACTATAAACATTTGGAAACGATAAACTAAGTTGTTGGAGTCGATTTTACGTATTCATTTAACCTTGGTTTTTTACGTATCCACGATAACTTATAAACGTTTCCACTGATGATTAGAATATAATCGTTTCCATCACGTATAAAACACACTAACTGTTATATATATATATATATTTCTTTGACCATTCTTATTGAATCGTAGTGTATACAATATTTTTTAGTATTTATCATTTTTAGAGCTTGACTAATTGATAAACTGAAGGTTATAAACGTTAGGAAACGATAAACTGACTTGTTGGATTCGATTACGTATTCGTGAAACTTGAATTTTACGTATCCACGATAAAAACGTTTTCACTGAAGCAAGATTAGAAACATGTACACAATATTCTATAATCATTTCCACCACTATTAGAGAGAAGATGACACTAATTGTTATATTTTTTCCCTTGGCCGTAAAAAATCGAATAATTGAGTAATTTTCTTAGCCTTCATCAGTTTATAGAGCTTGGCTGATTGATAAACCTGAAGGTTATAAACGTTTGGAAACGATAAACTGAGTTGGTGGAGTCAATTTTACGTATTCATTTAATCTTCATTTTTAAGTATCCATGATAATTTACAAATGTTTCCACTAATAATTAGAAACATATACATAACCCTCTATAATCGTTTCCATCACTATTATAGGATGACACAACCTATTAGTATATGTCTTTCCCTTTGGCCTTCATATCGAATCATTGTGTATAAGAATATTTTATTAATATTTTTAGTTTATAAAGCTTGGTTGATTAATAAACTAGAAGGTTATAAACGTTTGAAAACGAATAAACTGAGTTGGTGGAGTCAATTTTATGTAAACATTTAACCTTCATTTTTACGTATCCACGATAATTACAAACGTTTCCACCAATAATTAGAAACATATACATAACCCTCTATAATCGTTTCCATCACTATTATAGGATGACACAACCTATTAGTTTATGTCTTTCCCTTTGGCCTTCATATCGAATCATTGTGTATAAGAATATTTTATTAATATTTTTTAGTTTATAAAGCTTGGTTGATTAATAAACTAGAAGGTTATAAACGTTTGAAAACGATAAACTGAGTTGGTGGAGTCAATTTTATGTAAACATTTAACCTTCATTTTTACGTATCCACGATAATTTACAAACGTTTCCACCAATAATTAGAAACATATACATAACCCTCTATAATCGTTTCCATCACTATTATAGGATGACACAACCTATTAGTATATGTCTTTCCCTTTGGCCTTCATATCGAATCATTGTGTATAAGAATATTTTATTAATATTTTTTAGTTTATAAAGCTTGGTTGATTAATAAACTAGAAGGTTATAAACGTTTGAAAACGATAAACTGAGTTGGTGGAGTCAATTTTATGTAAACATTTAACCTTCATTTTTACGTATCCACGATAATTTACAAACGTTTCCACCAATAATTAGAAACATATACATAACCCTCTATAATCGTTTCCATCACTATTATAGGATGACGCAACCTATTAGTATATGTCTTTCCCTTTGGATTTCATATCGAATCATTGTGTATAAGAATATTTTATTAATATTTTTTAGTTTATAAAGCTTGATTGATTAATAAACCAAAAGGTTATAAACAATTGAACACAACAAACTGAGTTATTGGAATTGACTTTACGTACTCATTAACTTTTGATTTGTATGTATGCACAATAATATATAACATGAAAAGCTAATATTTTTACGTTCAATATTTTTTAAAGCATTATACTTCACTTTAGTAATTTAGAAAGAATATAAATATTACCGTAATGTGTTTATACTAGTAATTGTTTTAAATTAAAAAATTTATTTAGTTGATTAAGTCATATATTTTGATTTGATATATACTCTATTTTTTATATATATACATAAGTAACAAATAATATAAGAATAAAAATTATACAATAGCTACGCATGTATATACTCATCTAAAAGCTTTGTATAATTGATGATTGTTCAATAATAATAACTAATGTTATTGTTTAGATATTGTAAAATAAAAAAATAAAAAAATTCCAACACAATACGAGTTTAATTTACCAACTAATTGATGGGATAATTTTTATGATTTTAGAACAATAGTACGCTTCCAGCGGCTCCACTTGATCTGTTATAATTTGTTTATTTTTTAAAGAATAGAGTTCCGTCAGCGACGGAAAATTGATTTCCGTCCCCTAATCCAAACCCGCGAAACGAGGATATTGACACGATCGCTCAGGTCAATGGCGTAAATTAACAATATTGCTTCATCTTCTAAGCTTTTTTTTCCTTTTTTTATTAGTATTAATTTATTTTTTGTAGATTCCGAAAAAAAATGTTGTACCAACACTATCGAATCATGGGGCAAAGATTAGGTTTTTTTATCACCAGGAGGTGAAATACGGATATACTACTAACACATAGGTATTTTTATACAATATTTGTATAACATAATTATTTGTAGAGATTTATATATGAGTAAATATATCAAAGTGATGTATGATGTTTTATGTATATATGACTTAAAAATTAGTATACATCGTAATTCATATACCGGACGGACTCAATCTACACTGTAGATAAAAATGAAGGACTCGGATTAAAACTGGACGTGAACAAAAAGAGAAAAAAGAGAGAGGATCGCAGACGTTTAGACTTTCGACCTCCGTTCCTCCATTACCCGCCGCTCCACATTCATTCATCAAAGGCAACCCAAATCTGCCACCGCCTTCATCCGTCCACGACTAACCCAAAACCGCCACCGCCTAAATCCTTCCACGTCCAATTCATAACCGAGCACTGTCGTGCTCTAGGTGAAAGAATCTCAATCTCGGGCTAAATCCTGCACAAATTTCTTGCTTCACTTCATTGCCAAAATACTCTAATTTGTCAATATCCCTTTCATTATGTATGTAGTTTGCGACCCTAACTTGCGTTCCTCAAACAGAAATCTTATGTTCTTTGGTTTTAGTAGAGAGAGGATTGGAGGTGTGGAAACGTTTATATATAATAACGGAATCGTAGAAACGAGGTAACATTTATTTAAAAAACGTGGAAACGTTTTAAATAAACTCGTGGACACGTTTATGCACAATGGTGTAAACGTTATACTTAATTGTGTGGAAACGTGTATATATAATCGTGGTGTAGAAACGTTATATACAATTGTGGCATGAAATATATAATTGGGTAAGCATATAATATATATGTAATCATGACGTGGAAACGTTTATATATAAATCGTGGAAACGTTATATGTAATTGAAATACCCCAAATTTAAATGTGTTAAAAAATTATGTAATTATGACATTCTAAGGCTAATTAAGTCCTTAAGAACATTGGTGAAGAAATAAAAACCAAAAAGAAAACGTGTAAAAGTCATAAACGTAAAAACACGTGTTATGTAATTATAGTAGGTATATAACCTTAACTAGGGTCCTAAATGGATTCCTAGGACTTAGTTAGTTACTAAGAACATGTGGAAAAAGTTCCCGGAGAAAACGGATCCATATAGTGGATTAAAAACGTAAACGAAGCCTTAAAACACGTTTTTTTAGAAACCCAGAAAATGTGACTTTAAGCGGGTTTAATGGACTCGTAAAAATTATAGTCAATCATATAACTAATTAAACATTAATAAAGATCTAGAACAATTAAAATTAATAAAACGAGAAAATCCGGAAAACGGCCCCGGATTGATGAATAGTGACAGTTCGGGTTTTATGGGTGTTATTTACTAAAGACTAAAATGCCCCTCCCTTATATTTGTGTAAAAATCTGGTTCCTCCCCTTGTGACTCATGTTTTTACCTCCCCCTCTTCTATCTCTATTAATTCCTCTCTACTCACAAAAGACAAAACAACATAAAACAATAGTACAAAAAAACACTTTTACCTTTTCTCTCTCTTCCATTCTCATTCCCCTCATTCTCTTACGATTTTTCTTCTTCTCCAGCTCTCTCCCTCTGCTTCATTTTCCTCCTATGGTGATTTTGTAACCCTCACCCAGCTCAAGCCTTCTTCTTCCTTGTTCTACCACTAAACAAAGTCAAAACTGAAAAATAAATACACCATAATACTCCCCTCACCTTGGAGTTTCTTTTCCACCCCTCAAAAGCTTCAAACTCTCAACTTCACTTCCATGGTTGTAGCCCATTCTTGAAGGAAGAACTCCATTTCATGAGCTAATGAACTCCTTGACTTCTTTAAGGTAAGAAAAGCTTGAAAACCCCTCTTCTTCTAGATTACGTGTAGAAAGATTAGGAGAGAGTTGGGTATGGAATAGGGGTTGAAAAATGGATGAAAAGCTGTAAATTGGAGCAAATCGGGGATGGTCCGAGTTTATAACCCCGGACACAAACCCGGACCACCCCAACAACATACCCAAGAGTGATTCCAGAGTTTGGTCCCGGTTCGTAACCCCGGACACAAACCCGGACTAGGCAGAAAAGTGTCCAGAATGTTTTGCGAAGGGTTGGTCCAGGTTTGTAACCCCGGACACAAACCCGGACCACACTAAAAATGTCCTAGAAACTATTTTTAAGCAATTCTAAGTTGGGGATTTGAATGGTAATGGTATTATAAGATTGTTAGGACATGTTGAGTGACTTTTAATGACCATTAGGAGGGTAAATAAGTGTAAGATTAAGTGTGAAAGTACAAACATGAAATGTGAAGTAATTAGCTAAGCGGAAGTTAAATACGGTAATTAACCAACATGACTAATTATGTATAGAAGCTGCATTCGGTGGTCAACGAACGCAGCAAGGACCAAGGTATGGTTTTCTTGCAACTTGTTTGCTACCGGTTTACACCGGCTTGTATGTTTGTTTGTTTTTCTGGATGTTTACGGCCTTGTAAGACTAAAGCATGAAATGAGGTTATAGTTATTGATTTATGTGGCGCGTATGTTCCGATACCGTCTAACCTCAATTACGTGCTAACACCGTTAGTTAACCAACGTTAGGATCACGTAAGAGAACGGTATTTGGTTTTAACATTCCAACTTACGGGATGTTATAACTATGATTATCCGTGTGTTAATTGTGGATTGTATTGTTTGAATGTATCTTACCTCCCTTGTGTGCCTAACTGGGCTTGAACACTTACAGTTTGAAATAATATGTTAAGTTCCACAAATGGAACTTTTAACAAGTGTATAACCGGGGGGTGAGGAATCCGGGTGTTCGGTCACGGGTGTATGTACAAGGGTCGATATCTGGATCAGATTCGACTCTCTCCATGTTTCGACTGTCTTCCTTCTTGGAATACAATCTCCCACGAGTCTAATAAATGACTCTCCTACCTTGACTTTAGTTCGGGGCTAGGGGGAATTTGTGTACGGTGTGTTTGGATCACTATATCCAACACATCTTGGGGTAAGTTAAACGTTCGCCAAACAGAGCGGTAACATGTTACATAACGAGCTTAACATGAGAATGAAATCATTCTCTAGGCTCACCAAATTTGGCTAACTTTTATTTGGTTCGTTTCCTCAAGTGATTCATTCTTGTTTATGTTGTATGTATGTTGTTGTTATGCAATGAATGTTGCTATATTTATGTATTTTGTTTGTTAAAATGAACCCCATGCTTATTATGAGAAGTAGTTGTGTGTATCCCGGTAGCTGACGGGCTGCACGTTAATCATACCAGCCAAGGGTTACTGAGCCCTTCGGGGCACCACCATTATTTTTCAGGAGAATGATCGAAGAAGCGGACTCGCTCTAGCATGAAGTAAAAATAAATTCTTTTGTTTATTTTGGATAGTGAACCCAAGGTGTGCCTGTACACTCGAGGTGGTATATTTTTTGGAGGAACTCGAGTAAAATTGTTATTTTTGTACTTTAACACTCGGTATAGTGTGGTTTGGAAGTATGCTGAAAAGTTGTAACTTATGCTCAGGAATCTTTGTCCATCATACCAATACATTTTGTATGATTTAGCCTTGTTAGCCACGTGGGTGGCTATCGGCGTGTAACACCACCCCTTTTTGGTTAATGTTTAAGTTATATTTTCCGCTGCAATTAATGGTTAAGTGTGGAGTTTATGGTTGGGGAATTACACAAGGTGGTATTAGAGCGAATTGCTCTGATGACCGGATTACCAAGCTTAGAAGTATATTGAGTTCGGAAATCTAACTATAGTTACAAGAGTGAACTATTATGTGATAATACAAAGGTTGACCACTAATTAAGTGTGGATTCACCTTGCCGTCTAAAAAGGTGTTATAATCAATTTGATCCAGTACGTTTTTAAGCACAATGCTAATGTGTGTTCATGTAAATTCAGATGTCAGGTCGTGGGCATGGACTAGGCCACAGGCGCGGTAGAGGAGAACCAGGGGAGAACCCTATGGCATAGATGATGGATGATGTCGTAACGGCCGCCGTGGCACAGATGGTTCCTCAATTAGTCGCTGCGTTGCAGCAAGGGCAGTAGCAGCCCGAAAGTCAGAACCAACCGGAACCACAACCACAACCGCGCGAAACCAACTGGGTGAAAGCGTTGGCGGATTTACGACCCCCGTTATTCAAAGGGGAGACCGACCCTGCTAAGTTGGAGGCGTACATCTCCAAGCTGGAGATTCCTACTAGACCTTGGATGTTCCTGCTGGTGTCAAGGTCCGTCTTGCCACTTACTACTTCGAGAAATTGGTGGAAGCTGGCGCGGGATGAGAAGACAGCCGATCCTGCATTCGGATGGAGGGAGTACACGGCTCTACTATGAGCCAAGTACTACCCGGTGCACGTTCAAGAGGCGGAGCGCCTAGAGCTGGACAGCCTGAGGCAGGTAGATAAGATGTCGATTGATGACTACTACACCGCCTTCACCGACCTTATCCATCTTTTACCAGACCTGGGTTACTCAAACCGGGTTCTGGTAAACCGTTTCTACAGCGGACTCAGCCACCGCCTACGCTATGGCATGGGGCCTGCCGAGTACAACACCTTGCAGGTAATTAAGATACCGCTTGAGTGTGAATAAGTTAATATTGTAAGTGGATGTAAGTTTGTTTCACAGGGCATGACTAACACCCTAAACTTCAGGAGTGTTATCATGCCACTGCAAAGGTTGAGATCACTGTCTGATTGAGGGACGAGGAGCAGGCGCACAAGCTCAAGGCTACGGGTGAGTGTTGGAGAAATATGTGACTACTTCTTCAACCTAGGCAGTGTACCTATCGTTTTGCGGAATAGTGGAAATGTGGGTTGTCGTACTCTTGGGGACCTCGCTGTGGATAACTGATAGTGTAATAAATTGACTGAGAATTCTAATTAACAGATTTTATCTTTTTGAGTGAAATGGTTATCAGCTAACTCATAAAACAATAATAAAAACAGTTAAACAAAACAGAAAAGAAATAGAAATAATAAATCTTTTTGTGTTTTAAAGAAGCATCCCGGGTTGTTCTGCTCACTTATTTTATCTAATCATATTAATATAACTTTCCCACTTTAGCAATAAACTCAAGAATCTTAATTAGTTTATTGACCGTTCCCTGTCTAATAAACCCTGATTAATTTAAACAACAAGCGCAATTCCTTGTTCAAGTCATTAATAAATTAATCGCGTTATTAACAATTCCTATTGGAGATAGATTAACCTATACGGCGAGGAATATTGCTTCTAGTCGTTAACCCATTTGACTTCCTGTGTCTAGAACCTTGTTTCACCACTGCATTTTAACAAAGAACTACAAATATCACTTTAATAATTGTACAAGAGAATTAAAGCGCATTAAGGAGAGGAATCAAAATACTGCTTAAATAAATTATACTGGAAAGCTTATATGAAACAATTATATAGAATAATCTCACTTTTAACCCGGGAAGCTGGGTTTATTATTCAGACATAATTATACAGTAAAACATAAGAAATAAAATAGTTGGAACCAACGAAGAAGAACGAACAGACAATCGATTCCTTCGTTGGTTCTCTGGAAACTAACAGCATAAGGCTGATGAAGAAAGAAAATAAAATGGAGAAGCGGGGGATAAGAAGATGGAATGGATCGTAGGTGTGAGCGATGGATTATTTACTGGATGGGATCTATTCTTTCTTTGATGCAGAGGTACTGGGTTTATATAGAAGGAAGGAGAGGAAGAAGACAGAGGGAAACACCGCGTGAGGAAATTGAGGAATGGATTGGGGTGGCAGAACGCGTGAGAAACTGTCGGCAGACGTCTGATATTGCTGCTCGGGTAGATGGATAAGTTGCAGGCGCCGCGAGGAAGATAAACAGCACCCAAGTTATCGCGTTAAAATCTGGATCTGGGTGCATTTTTAGACACGTCCGCCTTGTTGTCCGCCCAGACCCACGCGGACGTCTCCCGTGTCCTCGCCTCTGTCCGCCCAAGCTCACGCGGACATCTCTGATGTCCGCCCTCCTGTCCGCCCAGACTCACGCGGACACAGCTTGTGTCCTCACCTCTGTCCGCCCAGGCTCACGCGGACATCACACATGTTGTCCGCCCCTCTGTCCGCCCAGGCTTACGCGGACACAACTGATATGTTTTCTATTTTTACGCGATCTTCAACCGGCTCCAGATTCTTCGTTATAAGTCCGTTTTACTCGCCGTTTGTTGCGTTGGAAAGCTTGTGAAATAAACTATTTGATTCCAACACTTTTTCCTGTATTTGATACATAAAATATATCAGTCCATATCAAGACATAAATCCTAGGAAAAACTTACGATAAGTGAGAAATATTATCCTGAAAGTGAGTAAGTATAGGGTAAATTAAACCCTTAAATGTCTATGTATTTCTCACTTATCAGTGAGGGCCAGAATTCACAAGGGTATGGTGGAGGAAAGAAGAAGAGATCCTACCACCAGTCCCAGAAAGGCCAGCAGCAGAGCGGCAAGGTCCAAGGCCAACTACTACCACCGAGGAGCCACTGCAGCTAACTCACCTATGCCGTCAGGCTAAGCCCCTGCGCTCTCTCCCACCACCAAGGGTAATAACTTATTTTCCCGAGTACCTTAAGAGTGATTATTAATCTTGTGAAGTGAGCACTAATAGTATGATGTAATGCATATCTAGTGCGGGCCTCTGGATCTGGGCGCCACTCTACTACGTAAGTGGTGCAACGGAGACCACCCCGACATAGACTGCAAGGGGAAGGAAGTGCAGTGCTTCTACTGTAAGAAGATGGGACACCGAGATTTCGATGTTACCAGAACCCCAACAGCAAAGCTACAAGACCTAACTGGAGGGTAAGGGTAAGGCCGCAGCGACCTCCAAGAGCCCAAAGGTACGAACTAGCCTACCACCATATCAGGGGAAGTGAAACTACCAAAGGGATCAGGCTCGGGAGGTTGCAAGACCACCCTTAATGTGGTTGATCGGTCAGAGGAAGCTAGAACCTCTACTAACCAGTACTACTTTAACTAAAATGAGTGAAATAATTGCTTGCTTACCGCATAGCATGCATTTAGTTCAAGCGGGATGACTTAGGATGTATAACGTTAACGACGATAAATGGTAGCAAAGACATGTAAACTCACACTAAGATGGATAATCCTAAACCTTATGAGCTTTCAATATATGTTTTCCCAATTCTTCCTCCAACATCACCAACCCCCGAAAAGACCACCATTGATCAGACCCCGAATTCCCAACAGAGAGCAGTGTCAGGTTATCCAGCCAGGTATGATATTATTAAATGGATACCTAACACCCGAAGCATAAATCCAGATCATCCGACGATGACAGAGCTTGGAGCAGCACCTGGAGTTTCTACATACCGGAGTACCCCGAGCAGATCAAAGGTGAAATTGAAGATGATGTGCATGGGTAAGGACTGGAACCC
Organism: Limonium bicolor; assembly: GCA_023374045.1. Classification (NCBI taxonomy): domain Eukaryota; kingdom Viridiplantae; phylum Streptophyta; class Magnoliopsida; order Caryophyllales; family Plumbaginaceae; genus Limonium; species Limonium bicolor. The sequence continues at coordinate 3,472,424 of CM041777.1, forward strand.
TTACACCAAGTCATATCAGGACACGTGATGAAATACCCCTAATTAATTAAACATTGATTAAACATTTAATAAATTAAATTAATGCCTATATATGCCTTGAAATCAATTTTAAAAACAACAATGTCAACATAAAGCAAATATTGCACCCTTTGACCATTTAGGGTAAATATATACCCAAATGAACTCCTTAGGACTGAAAAAATTTTGTCCTAAGTATTATAACTCATAAATGAACGTACTAAAATTATTGGATAGCACTCCAACATCAAGAACTAGCATTAACATGCTTAAAAGACACTTAGGGCAAAAATGTGCTCTAAGAAACCTTAAAGGTCTTATGACATTCATTTGATTCCAAATTGGATTTATAAGTTTAATAATCATGTAATGGATGTAATAAAACCATTACCAAAGAAAACCAAGCTCTAAAACAAGCTTTAACACAAAATGTGCACTAAAACACCTTAAAGCACATTTTTGTGTATAACTTCAAAAGTATTGGTTTTATACCACTTTAAGGACTAGATTATATTCATATCATTTAGTGACATTATACACCATTTTATAAGGTCCAAATCAAAGTTTTCAAATAAAATCAAAATGGGTGATTTTGGATGAATAGTACTTTTATAACATTTAATTACTTAATTTAATTCATGGTCAATGTTAATTCTTTGACCTTGGCTATTCTTTGCCCCAACTTAAGACTTTTCCCTCATAATTTAGCCAGAAATACCTATATATTTACATGACTCAAAAGTTACTTTTAAAAAAGCAAGATTATTACTACTATATAATATAAACTAATTACTTACCTTTCCCACCGTAACCACTTACTCCTGCCTGTTTTAGTATGTCATTCTTATCCCTTATCAGCTGAACCCCATAGAAATATCTAGCCAAAAGATGATGACTCACCATAAACTATTATTTAAGTGGTATGTCTTACGTAAAGGATAAGCTTTGACTCCTCCTTCTTGTTACTTGTTCCCAGCCGTCCTCATTAATCTCAAACCCTCCATTTTCCTCTTCTTCCACCGTGAGCAAGTAGCTAACTTCAAGGAGCAATATCTCTTGCCATGGGTAAGCTCTTAAGATATGTAAATGTCCATCTTCTTCCTCTTTTCCTCTTCTTCCTAGTGGTGTATTTTAATCTCATTTCCATCCATCATTCCAGCTGGTATTAGCTAGCAAAGTTGGAGTGTTCTTCAGCTGGAAAATCAGAAAGAAGAGGGAGTAAAGCCTAAGTAACTTATAAGGTAAAATTATGCTTAAACTAGCAATCTTCCTTCCCTTTCAATTACCGGTTTTGTTCTTTCATTTCTATAGCTCATCCGTTTTAGTTTTACATGTAAAACGACGGAGATACCAACCTTGGAGAATGCTGTTTCATGTGATGTTAAATACTCCTTAGAAGTCATTATTATAAGGTAAAAATTTGGCACTTCATTCACTTGCCTTGCCGTTTACAAGCTCTAGCATTTATGGTGTTTTAACACCTTGCTTTTGGCTTCAAAATACAGGCATGAGCAGTCATTACCCAGCCTATAATACTAAGGTAATTAACATGCTTCTATTAAGCTTAAACACCCTTTAATAATCCTAAATTCACTAGACTAATACAAGTGTCCTTTCTTGCTTCAAATACTACCGTAATGTTGCTGGAACTGAAAAAAAATCTGCACAAGTGTGGAGAATAAATCCAAGAATAAACCTAGCAAGTAAGCTAGCTACTACCTTAATTATGTGCTAATTAAGTGTTCATATGGGTGTAATGTCCAAAAACTAATTTAAGTATGTATGTGTGTTTATCCGTGAGCTTTGGAGAGGCTTTGGTTGTTTGATATGCTTCAAAAATCAAGTAAGTATATTATACTTACATATTATAAGGTTTTCATGTCATTTGTTACATGAGAAAATATTACCGAGAGCATAAGGGGGTAGTAAATGATTTAAATGTGAATTATATTATTGTATAGTATTTGGCTAGCTTGCTTAGCTTATAAATGACTTATAATGTCATAGAAAAATAGTATAAGTGGCAAAGTGTAATTTATAAAATTATTTGAGTGTGGGAGATGGAAACCGTGGGTTTATAGGGATTATTAGGACCAAACTATATATTAAAAATGCTTTATAACATTTTTGGGAAATTAACCTGATGTTTATGTGACACATAATGTCATGGGAATTAATTAAATGGTTATAACACAATTAATTAATGTTTATGTGCAGTTTGGGTGATTGTGGACAGACTCACAAAGAGTGCTCATTTCTTGCCCGTCAGGAAGACCTTTAGTTTGCATCGCCTAGCGCAGTTGTATGTGGATGAGATAGTGCGTTTGCATGGAGTTCCTGCTTTGATTATGTCTGACAGAGATCCACGGTTCATATCCAGATTCTGGCAGAGTTTGCAACAGGCTTTGGGGACGAGGTTGCCTTTCAGTTCAGCATACCATCCTCAGTCAGATGGACAGATAGAGAGGACGAATCAGGTTCTGGAGGACATGCTTAGAGCGTGTGTGCTCGAATTTAGAGGCAGTGGGGATCAGCATGTTGCTTTGATTGAGTTCGCGTATAATAATAGCTTCCAGTCTAGCATCAGGATGGCCCCGTTTGAGGCTCTGTATGGCAGGAGGTGCAGATCACCCATCTGTTGGGATGATCTGAAGGAGAGAGAGGTTGTCGGTCCAGACTTGGTTGAAGATGCTGTGGGTAAGATTCAGTCCATCAGAGAGCGTCTGCTTGTGGCTCAGAGTCGTTAGAAAAGTTACGCCGATCAGAAGAGGCGACCTCTAGAGTTTGAGGTAGGAGACCATGTATATCTAAAGGTTTCCCCAGTCCGAGGAGTAGTGCGGTTTGGGAAGAGAGGCAAGCTTAGCCCTCGCTTCGTTGGCCCTTTTGAGATCCTAGAGAGGATCGGACTGGTTGCCTACCGTCTGGCCTTGCCTCCGTCGTTAGCAGCAGTGCATAGTATGTTTCATGTTTCCATGCTGAGGAAATATGTTCTGGACCCGTCGCATGTTATTGATTTTGGTCCACTACAGTTGAGAGAGGACTTCATGTTCGAAGCAGCTCCTTAAAGGATTCTAGCCCGAGATGTTCGTAAGCTCAGAAGTAAGACCATGCCTTTGGTCAAAGTTCAGTGGTCGGGTCAGTCTGAAGAGGAGGCGACCTGGGAAGTGGAAAGTGAAGTGCGCTCTAAGTTTCCCGCCCTCTTCGAGCAGTAGGTACGTTTAATTTCGAGGACGAAATTCTTTTAAGGGGGAGGTGATGTTATAACCCATGAATTTATTGCAGATTTTATTTCGTCACGTTGTGATTTTAAGTCGGTTTACTTAATTCAGGACGTAGACGACCCTTGGATTAAAGTTGAGGGACGGAGTGGACTTTTTCCTCCTAGTGAATTTTGGTAAGTATTAATTAAATCTTTATTTAATTAATCACCATGCTCTACACCACGATCAGATCATCATTCCCTCATTTGACAGTTTTCCTGACATTACTTCTCTCTCTCTTCTCTCTCAAGCGCCGTTCATCTTCCCGATCAGTCAAGACTCCCTTGTCGTCATTTCTGTTATCAAGTTCGGCTGTGGATTGCCCCTTCCTTGCGAATTCCTGGTCTTTTCGAGGTAGGATTGTCAGATTATTCTCTCTTTGATTCGTCGGTTCCTGAGTTCTCTCCGTTCTGATTGCCCTCTGCAATTCAGTTGTGGTTCAGCGTTAGTTCCTGCGTCTCTATCAATTCCTGCTGTTGGCTTCTCGGCGAGTCCGTTGTCGGAATCAGGTAAGAGTAGTGATTGCGTTGTCAACGGCAGTTAACCCTCTTGGAGTCTTAGGCAGTCCCATGACGAAGTCCATGCCTACGCTCTCCCACTTCCACTCCGGAACTGGAAGAGGCTGAAGTAAACCAGCTGGTCTCTGATGCTCTGCTTTGACCTGCTGACAGGTCCGACATCTGGATACAAAGTCAGAAATGTCTCTCTTCATGTTGCTCCACCAGAATGTCTCTCGAAGATCCCGGTACATCTTCACACCTCCTGGGTGTACCGAGTATGGGGCTCCATGAGCCTCCTGCATGATCTCTCGCCTTAAAGCGTTGTCTGCAGGCACACAAGCACGGTCTCTGAATCTCAGACAACCATCCTCTGAAACCCGAAACTCAGACTCCTGACCAGCAGCTAAACCCTCTTTGATCTTATTCAACCCGGCGTCGAGCTCCTGACTGGCCTTGATCAGGTCGATCAAGGTAGGCTGAATCTGTAACGTTGCCAACATCCCAGACCTCTCTAGACGAACAACCCAGATACCCATACGCTGCAACTCGAGAGCAGACCTCTGCACACCGGAAAAAGCACAAAAAGCTCCAGACGGACCTCTCCTACTGAGCGCATCAGCAACCACATTCGCTCTACTAAGATGGTAGAGGATCTCCAAATCATAGTCGTGCAGCAACTCCAGCCACCTCCTCTGCCTCAAGTTCAACTCCTTCTGAGTGAACAAGTACTTGAGGCTCTTGTGGTCCGTACACACTTTGCACGAAGCTCCATAGAGGTAGTGCCTCCAAATCTTCAGAGCAAACACCACTGCAGCTAACTCCAGGTCGTGGGTCAGATAGTTCTTCTCGTATGGCTTAAGCTGACGGGAGCCATACGCTACTACCTTCCCATGCTGCATAAGAACACACCTAAAGTCCCCTATGGAATGCATCACAGAATACCTCCAGACCCTTGGTCCCCTTTGGAAGAGTCAGAATGGGCGCAGACGTCAACCTCTTCTTCAACTCCTGAAAGCACTGCTCACAGGCCTCGCTCCACTCAAACTTCACCTCCTTCTGCAGCAGGTGAGTCAACGAAATCACTAATTTGGAGAAGCCCTCCACAAACTTACTATAGTAGCCTGATATTCCAAGGAAGCTACGAATCTCGCCGACATTAGTGGGCCTGGCCCACTATGTGATAGCTCTAATCTTCTCCGGGTCCAAGGAGATACCATCCTTGGAGACAACATACCCCAAGAATACCACCTGGTCCAGCCAGAACTCACACTTCTTCAGCTTCGCATACAACTCCTTCTCCCTCAGAGTTTGCAGAACTGTCCTCGTGCTCCTCAGCACTCTTGGAATAAACCAAGATGTCATCAATGAACACCACGACGAACTGGTCCAAGAATGGCTTGAAGACCAGGTTCATCATATCCATAAATACAGAAGGCGCATTCGTCAGACCGAATGACATCACTAGGAACTCGTATTGTTCATAAGGAGTCTTGAAGGCGGACTTAGGCACATCGTCTGCCTTAATCCTCAGCTGATGATAACCCGACCTCAGATCGATCTTCAAAAACACTCTAGCTCCAGCTAACTGGTTGAACAAGTCATCTATGCGCGGGAGAGGATACCTATTGTTAATGGTAACCTTATTGAGCTCTTTGTAGTCAATGCATAAACGCATACTACCATCCTTCTTCTTGACAAACAGAACGGGTGCTCCCCAAGGTGACACACTAGGGCGAATAAAGCCCTTATCCAACAGCTCCTGCAACTGAATCTTCAGCTCCTTAAGCTTAGCGGGCGCCATCCGGTATGGGGCCTTAGAAATCGGCTGAGTCTCAGGTGCGAGCTCGATCGAGAACTCCACCTCTCTGACAGGGGGAAGCCCAGGCACATCGTCCTGAAACACGTCGGGGAAGTCTCTGACCACTAGGATATCCTCCAACTTCGCATCCTTGCGGACCTCAAGGATGTAGCACAAAAATCCCTGGCATCCTTTCCTCAGATAGTGAAACGCGTGCATGGCTGAGATGACTGGTGGCGAGCACAGGATCCCATTCCCTGCTACAACTAGGCAGGGTTGACCCGGCTCCTCAAAAGTGACTCTCGAAGCGGCACAATCAATGTGGGCATGGTGGGTAGCAAGCCAATCCATACCCAGAATCACATCAAAACTAGTCATCTCCATATGGATGAGGTTAGCATACAGAGTCCTATCTCTGACTAACACATGACTATCCTTACAAACAGAATTTAGAAGCATAGCAGAATCTCTAACTAACAGACTATGCGCACACAATTCAATACCCAAGGGCACAACAGGTAGACCGAGCTCACCCACCAACTCAGCAAAAATAAAAGAGTGGGTGGCTCCAGAGTCAAACAAACAGAAAACAGAACGAGAAGATAGCTGGAGAATACCTGTGACCACTCTGTCAGTAGATCGGTCCCTCTCTCCAGCCATCGCATAGACTCTGGCCTGGCCCTGGGGCTTCTTCTGCTCCGCCCGGTCATGATCTCTGGACTCGGAAGCAGACCCTCTAGTCCTACCTCCAGAGCTACCTCTGCTCCTCTCTGCCTGAGGGAAGTCAGCTATCCTGTGCTCCAAGGACCCACACTTGAAGCAAGCTCCAGACTTCTTGTAGCAGTCCCGACCTCGGTGAAACTTGCCACACACCTGACACTTCGGAATAGACGATGAAGAAGAAGAACCACCTCTATCTCTCGAGCTCTGACGGTCCCCAAATCAGTCTCCAGTAGACTGCTTCTTCTAGGAAGCAGACTGATCCCTCCTGTCGCTCTCGTCGGACCTCTGCTTCCTCTGCTGGTCCTTCCCACCAGACTGACGGCCTATCAGATCAGCCTCCACCAACAGGGCAACATCAGCAACGTCCCTGAAGGTCTTATGACGCAGCGGCGTCACATCAAAGCGGATGTCGGGCCTCAAACTGCTCTCGAACTTCCTGGCCTTCCTATGCTCGTCGGGCTCAGGTGCAAACTTCGACAGGCTGATAAACTTCTTGACGTACTCCTCAACGCTCATGTCCCGACCCTAGCGGAGCCGGTTATACTCCAGGATGCGTTGGTCCTTATAGACGTCGGGGTAGAACTGCCTATTGAACTCCCCAGTAAACTGGTCCCACATCTAAGGCTGTGGGAACCTCCCCATAATAGACCTCCACCACTCCTTAGCCTCGACCTTGAAAAGGAAGGTGGCAAAACCGACCTTCTGCTCCTCCTCGGAGCCCATGACCCGAAGTAGGTCCTCTACCTTAGTCAACCAGTGACTGGCCTCTTGGGGATCTTCTGTCCCATCGAATGACGGAGGCTTCAGCTTCATGAACTCCTGAAGCGCCTTCACGTTCCGGCCTCCCGCCTCAACAGCCCTAGCTCCGGCTGCACCACCAGCTGGTCCTCCTCCAGGGGCTCCTCCAGCTGCAACTGTCTGCAGCAGGTGGGTCATGAACTGCTGGACCGCCTCAGCGACATCGCCCTGGGGAGTAACTGGAGCTCTTCGTGGTGGAATTCTGAAAATCCACAGAGCAAGCAATTCAGACTTGAACCTCAAAGAACAGATACTGATGACTGGCCGACTGATTAACGCTAAACTCCTATCAGATTAGAACCCAGAGCTCTGATACCACAAAATGTAACACCCCTAAACACTGGCCTAGGAGTTAGGGGTATTACACGTCTCGTATTATTAACTAATAACGCAAGGCTCTAACTAACGCGCATAAATAAACAGAGTAAAGGCCCAAAATGAATACTTATATAAAAGTATAGCGTAACAAAACGTAACATGGTAACTCAAACCCGAATACAAAATAGTAGTCAAAAGTAGTGTCAAATACTACTCAGGCCCGAAGGCTACAAAGCTACAGACACAAACCCAGAACTCTAAGCAAATACAACCGCAGAGTTAACTCGAATCAGAAACAGAGAACACCTAATCCAAAAATTAACTATTGACAACGCAATCACAACTCTTACCTGATTCTGACAACGGACTCGCCGAGAAAGCCAACAGCAGGAGGAATTGATAGAGACGCAGGAACCAACGCTGAACCACAAATGAATTGCAGAGGGCAATCAAAACGGAGAGAACTCAGGAACCGACGAATCAAAGAGAGAATAATTTGACAATCCTACCTCGAAAAGACCAGGAATTCACAAGGAAGGGGCAATCCACAGCCGAACTTGATAACAGAAATGACGACAATGAAGTCTTGACTAATCGGGAAGATGAACGACGCTTGAGAGAGAAGAGAGAGAGAGAAGCAATGTTAGAAAAACTATCAAATGTGGGAATGATGATCTGATCGTGGTGTAGAGCGTGGTGATTAATTAACTAAAGAGTTAATTAATACTTACCAAAATTCACTAGGAGAAAAAAGTCCACTTCATCCCTCAACTTCAATCCAAGGGTCGTCTACGTCCTGAATTAAGTAAACCGACTTAAAATCACAACGTGACGAAATAAAATCTGCAACAAATTCATGGGTTATAACACCGATAATACTTGAAGTACTAACAAGTAAGAGAATACTTGTAGGATGAGTGTGATTAAACACTCTCAGGAACTCTCCAAGTTAACAGAGTATGTGTCAAATATGAGTTCAGTTTATATAGTTATAATATTACCCAACTATAGTGATTTAAAACGTCCTTAAAATTAATAGAGTGTGTGATTGAGCCTAGAGGCCAAAATAATATTGTCTTCATGAGAATTATGAATAGGACTAGTTATAAATAACCAGAACTTTTAATATCCTAAGTGTAAACTATGGTGATTAAATTGTAGACTTGCAAACTTTGGTATATAACTTGAATACCGAAGAGTAATGATCCGGGTGATCATGGTGAATAGTTTTACATCCTGTTGATAAGGATCTGGAATATCTCTAGTTATACCTAATCTTAAACGTAATTGTTATCTTGATGGCCTCTAGATATTGAACTATAAGTTCAAGGGTGGAAATCTAAGTTGACCAATGGGATATGGTTGTCTGGTTGATTGATAATTGAACTATGATTTGATTAACCTTTGGACAGTTATTAGCCACTGACCTCGTAATTCTAGATTAAAGGTGAATGTATTATAATGATTCCATTATGAAATGAGAACTTGGATGATCAGATGAAAAGAGAAGTATTACTGTTGAAATTCTTATAGGTACTAAATCTGATGATCACGTTAGAATTCAAATGAATGTGTAAGAGACATAGAATCCCCTGGAAATTAAGAGAGTATTTGTGAATGTGCCTATAGCTAAACACAAATACTTAAAGGGAAATAACAAGGTTTTTAATGATTTTTGTTACATAAGATTGACAATCATTTGGATTATGATGAATGCTCCTACTTAATATTGATAATGATCTTGAAGATCTCAAAGAATGAGTCACACTACCTTTTGTTGCTAACCGAATGTAGCTCAACCTGATGTCACGTAAAGAAGAATTTTGAGGTGATGAATATAAACACCAATACGAGAAGTTTTAAATAATCTTCGAGAATATAATGATTTATAGTCCTAATGACCTTCGGTAAACAAACTCGAAGGTGATAAATCTTGAGAATTTTAGCATGTGTATGGTTGTTGAGGATACTAGTGATCTAAATTATCCTAGTTTTTTTATGAATGAAGCAATAGGACCAGGATGGTTTTTATTAATGGAACAAGCCTAATAATATGGTTACATGGCCACTGGATATGCAACGATGATCTATATATTAGAGGATTTTGAAGATTTCAAACCCATAGGGTACGTGGGCGCACCCCTTTTTAGGGGGTAGAACGATTTCACGTTTCATCCTACATACATACAACGTATGTATTATAGTGCTTGTGGTCTAGTTGTGTAATGATATTTGTGGTTTAATGTATATTGGGTGTATTATGTATGGTATACTGTGGTGTTTTGGTATCGATGAATTATATGAATGACACGGGAAATGTTTATGGTAGGGATGATTGATAAGTGTAAAATATATCTATTCTTAGGACTTTAATTCTTCCTATTTTTGTAACAATGCATGTCATATTTTACACTTATCATATGCTTTTCCTATAATTGATTTAGATGAGAGCTAACATATTTTATATGCCAAATGTAGGAAAAATGCATTAGAATTAAATACTTTCCCTCATGATAATTCATTGTTATTTATTCATGATTAATCATCATCTCGTTACTAACCACCCAATTACACACTGGTTTTAACATTCATCACGTAAAATACATGCACTTTCACCACATCATTGGATAATCATGGACCAACATCATTATTACTCCATTATTACAATTATTTGTATCACTATTTACGATGGGCTACTGATGTCTGTCGGTTGTAGGATTTATTACATCAAAGTACTGACTTGTTGCACTTCATTGAAGGCCTAGTGACAAAGCAGAGGAGGATGCCCATCATCCACTGTCTACATTCCGATCGATCGCACTCCCTTCTGCAATATAACTCCACAATCAGTACTGCACCAGGGGGAGAGAGCTTTTCCATTCATGCCCGCAACCATCCCTCGGCCTCTCCACGCCATTCACCATCATCGACACTCGCCATTCACCCAACACCGCGCACACCATTAACGATCCACACACACACCATCCTCATCAACGCCACGCTACACCCGCATCAACATTCATCCATCTTCAACCACGTCCATTCACCGTCGATATCACAACACCACCATCATCCTTTCCATTCACTTTCGCCACCACACCACTGTCTTCATCGGAATCACCATCGTCATTCATCACTCCGCCACCATCGTAACATTCCTCCGAGACCACTACCTCCATCGACAACCATCGTCATCACATCCATCTTCATCGCCTCGACACTCATGCGACAGACCCGACACAACCTTCATCGTCATCCTCTTCAACATCATTTCACACCACCACCACGACTGGACAAGATCGGTACACCATTCATCTTCTTCATCAGCCATCCACGCATCGTCTTCAACATCACCCATCGCCACGACTCACGCATCGTCTTCAACTTAACACCATTCATCGTTCCCAGCATCACCCACAACGCATCGCATCCACCATCACCACCACATCACGGACTCGAGTCCACACTTCATCGTATTCCACCGCCACCATTCGCACCATCACAACACCATCACCGTAATCCCCATCGATTTTCTTCATCGCCTCACCTGACATCAATCACCACGCCCATCCTCATTCATTCATGCTTCACCATCGTCGTTACCGTCTTCGATCATCTTCACCACTCTCGATCTACTTCACCATATCTTCATCCATCGAACCCACGCCATCATCTTCACCGGAACGCCGCAACCGTTGCTCGCCGTTTGCGTTTGGTTTATCGACATCGAAATCCAACTGGCGCGAGAAGAGGAGGCGAGAGCGTGAAAATGAGTAGCGGTTTCACCAAGGAGGTCGACACCGAGAATCTCCAATCGACGCGAGAAGGCGAGGAGGAACAGGGCTCTGAAGAAGAACGAGGTCGAGAATCGGCGAACAGAGCTTCGAGAATTACAATAGTACGTTGGTGAAGAAACAAAAGAGTGAACCGACAGAGAAGGGAACCGACGGGCGTGAACCGCACAACATGGACAGAACCGGTTTGGGCAAAAGAAATTGAAGAACCGTACCGGAATTAATAAGGGTTTTACTAAACTTATGCTATTTCTTTTATATTTGTTACATGTTATTTATTACATCCTTAGTTATTATATAACATTTGATATTTGTTTTAATGTGTGTTTTAATTCTTGAAATAATGTGTGAGTAGTTTAATTTTAGTTTCTTGAGTTGGGAAGTGAACCTAATTCCTGATGATTATGTTTTATTAATTTTTCGTACAACTTTATTATTATAATTAGTTTGATTCCTGTTCTTATTATGTTTTAGTTATCTGGCCAATAATTAGAACAATTCTTGTAGTTTTTTAATCAACATGCGAGAGCTGAGATAGTTAACTAGACATAGGAAGTCGAACCTGATTAATGACTAGAAGCGTGATCCCGCCTATTGGTTAATCGGACTCCAATAGAAACTGTACTTTATGCGATTAATTGTGTCCGAATTAGAGCACTAGTCTGCTGCTAGTTCTAGCAATTAATTAGGGTTCGTTAGACTTAGCCGTTGATGAATTACTTGAAGTTAATGAGTTAATTATAAGGGAAGAATTAATAATAAATTCTGAGGAATTAGGTGAGCAGAACAACTCGGGGAGCGTCTTTTAATTATTATATTTTTAATCCATTATTTGTTTTATCTTGCTTGTTTATTTTATGTATCCTTTTAATTCCTTTATTACTTAATTTATTTTATTTGCTTTATTATTTTATGTTAGTTTGTTGAGGCATTTATTTTTATTGAATTAATTAAAACATTAAAAAGTGACGTTTCCGGTTTTTCTTAGTTTAGTTTCTCAGTTAGTAAATAAATTGTCAGTTAATTGAACGAGGTCCCTGAGATCGACAACCCACTTAATCACTATACCCGTAAAACGATAGGTACACTGCTTAGGTAGAAGTAGTCACATATTTCTGCTAACAATGATACGAATTGTGTTTATGCTAATATTATGCACAAAGTTATATGACAATGACATGATTTCCTTCGAATTTGTCTAGATACGTGCATTGAACGTAGGATAGTTATGAACCTAGTGGAACTTGATTCCTTAGGATGGTTTGGTTTGAATGGATGTAAGATATATATATATATATGTATATATAACCTAATGGAACTTGATTCCTTAGGATAATTCAATTTAAGAAAGCTGACTTTGGGACGAAGTTCATTTTAAGGGGGTAGATTGAAATATCCCTAGTTATTAAAAAATATAATTAGGATTTAATTATATACATTGTTATATAATTAGCAAATAGAGAAAGAATATTTATAGGAATGAATATGATTTAAGGTAATATAGAACCTTAATCATATTTGAATAAATAATTATAAGTTGGAAATAATTATAGAGGAAGGGATAAAAACAAATAAATAACTAATAGTTAATTGATTCAATTATACTACACTATATCTTGAGATTTAAAGGTATGTTTATAAAGAGGAATTACTTGATTGAGTAATTCATAATATGTACTATATACATTATTACATGAAATTACTATGTTACGGTATGTAACCGTATTTAAATATTAACCCAACTTAGGAGACCTTGTGAACCTATAAAAGGAATTAAAACAATTTTGGGCTATATTACTTTATCAGTTTACAGCCCAATAAATGTTAAGAGTCAAATCTGACAAAATCTGGATTCAAAAAGAGATAAAATTCGGTGGACTAGTTATAAGCCCATATTTGTTTTGTTTACTCACATTTCTTTTTTTTGAGTGAAAATTTTCGCATATCATATATATCATACCCGATGTAGAGCATCAGTGGCCATATTACAGACAACCATACTAGTGTTCTGCTGGGATTGAACCGAATTCACCCCACACGCAATACTAATGGCCAGGGGTATCTCCCCCCTTTTCCAAGTCTTCCACATATTACTACCATTAAACAGTTTAGTAGCTAAGAAAACAGGAAATTGTTTGAACATAATATTACAATTATAAAACCGAATTTGAGACATGAGTCTGAAACTGCTAGCCAAATGGGGGTAGAGGGAGCTTGTCCAGTTTAGATCCTTCTTCATATCACTGCAAATCTTTATCGTTTCAGTATGGTTCAGTTGGATATTAAGTTTGGTGCAGCCTTCTTTGCTTGCCAGTTTAATCCCTTGAGTAATAGCCTCAATCTCCATCTCATAATCTTGTTTTTTTGGAGAACTTTTGTTGTTGAAGGCCATCGTCGGACAGTTGACATTATCAATGAGAATCCCTCCTGTATAAGCTGTTTGACATTTCTTCCTGTAACAAGAGGTTACAAGTAAGATCTCATCATGTAAAATGTTAATATTACAATCATACACTCTACTTCCCTCTTTACATTTCAACTTTGTTTCATAGCATTCTGTAAAAGCTATATTGGACTCAATACAAGACATAATCGCCAGCTGAGGATTGTGTTTAGCTTGATTTCTTCCATCATAAATCGCCCATAGATGATTAGCCACAGTAGAAATCTTCTTTGTCGACCAATTTCTAGCTTTTGAGGTGAGCCAGTTTTGAATGGCTCCTCTATTATACTGAGGGAGCTTTGTTATATCTATAATCTTCTCCCAGTGACTCCTGCTTGTCCAACAAAGAAATAGGGCATGTATATCCGTATCCAGTTTTCCACAAAAGCCACATTTCCCCGAGCCCCCTATTCTTTTAGCTATATTGGTCATACAAGGTAGTTGGTCACTGAGAATCTTCCAACAAAGAAGTTTGACTCTTGGAGGTGATAATTTAGCAGAGATTCTTGAGATGAAATCCTAATTGTCTCGGTTGCTATTAGAAGTGTTGTTCTGGAAAGTGCTATCCTGCAGTAGCTTGTAACCTTGTTTGACTGAGTAATTCTTGTCCTTAGAGTAATGCCATATCCAATCGTCATTTTTCTCATGATCGAACTTGATTCTAAGAATCTCTTCTTTATCGATCTGCAGCATGGAGGTATTAATGATCTGAGAATTCCAGCTTGTTCCTTGTTGGTCCATCAGATCTCTTACTACCTTAGTACTATTCAAATTATTGCTAGGAGAAATAATCTTAAAGTTACCATCTCTAGAAACCCACGGGGTGTTCCAGATATCAGTGTCTTTACCATTGCCTATTTCAATTCTAGCTCATGCTTTAATCAGGTGCAAGCTGGATAATAGGGATTTCCAGATAGGACTATCCTTATTTGAGGGCTTGGCACCAAGAATGTTATGAGAAGGGTAGTATATGGCTTTCATGGTTCGAGCTACTAGGGACTCTGGATTTTTTAACAGCTTCCAGATCTATTTTGCAAGAAGGGCTTGGTTGAATTCCTTGGAACTTCTAAGGCCCAGTCCCCCATGTTCTTTCTTAGCACAAATCTTATCCCATTTTGTCCAATACATGGGTTTTTTTGACATGTTACCTGCCCACCAGAATTGTGCTATCATTGAATCCATCTTTTTGATGATGTGTTTAGGAATCTTGAGGATGGACATGAAGAGAGTAGGGATAGACATGAGGACACTCGAGGTTAGCACTGTTCTGGCTGCCTGAGACATCGGTCTATTCCAGCCTTGAATTCTCTTTCGAAGGGCATCTAGCAGATAGTTGAAGGTCTCACTTTTGTTTCTACCAATCTTGGTGGGGAGTCCAAGGTACTTTTTAAAGTGAGTCACTATCTGGACATTGAGAAAATTAGCCATCTGAGCTTTAGACTGGAAGCTCACCTTCCTACTGAAGATCATTTCTGATTTTTGATTATTTATCTCATGCCCAGACACTCTGAGAAAGTCATTCAACAGCCTTCCTAAATACTCCACATTACTTGGCTTACCAACACCATACAAAATCATGTCATCTGCAAAGGCAAGATGAGAGATGCTAGGAGAGTCTTTACTGAAGGAAGTCCTCTGATAGAGATTGTCAGACATAGCCTTGTTAATGGCTCTGGACAGAGCTTCTTGAGAAAGGATGAATATAAAGGGAGATATTCTCCTTGTCTAATTCCCCTTTGTTGAGAAAAGTTTTTGCCAGGGGAACCATTGATGATAACAGTTCCTCTGACTGAAGAAATATAATTCATGACTGGTACTCTCCAAAGATCAGGAAAACCCAAGGCTTGCAGAACATTATCAATGAAGGGCCACTCAAGTCTATCATAAGCCTTACTAAGATCTATTTTACAAGCGAAGAGAGGGTTTTTTGTGGCTTATGTTTTGGCTATTTTATTATGAAGTTCACCTGCGAGTATAACATTGTCTGTGATCAGCCTCCCATGAACAAAACCAGATTGGTTTTCCGAGATGATATCAGGGAGAATGGATTGAATTATGTTGGCCAAAACCTTGGTAATAATTTTGTAGGAGAAGTTACAAAGGGCAATTGGTCTGAAGTTACTGAGGTGAGTGGCTCCTGGAATTTTTGGAATGAGGGTTATATAGTAATCATTGAGGGAAGAGGGGGGAGGTTTGCCATTGAGGATGTCCAGTACTGTTCTAGAGACTTGGTCGCCAATGATGTCCCAAAACTGTTTGTAGAATTTTCCATTGAAGCCAGCAGGGCCTGAAGCTTTATCAGAGCCTAGATTCTTAACAGCCCTAAGAATCTCATCTTGGTTATATTCCTTTGTCAACTCCACTAAGTGTTCAGGCCTAAGGATATTCTCTACCAACTGATAAAAGGAATTTGAGTTATTCAAAGAGGTAGCCCTGAACAAATTTTGAAAGTGCTCTCTTGAGATGCACTCCATTTCTTCCCACTTGAAAGTCATGTCACCATTATCATATTCTAAGGCAAAAATTGTATTTTTCCTTCTGTTAGCAGAGGCTTTAGCATGAAAGAATGTCGTGTTCTTGTCTCCTTCTTTGACCCATTTATCCCTAGCTCTTTGTTTCCACCAGATCTCCTCTTTAAACTGGAGCAACTCAATTTCTGTTAGCAGTCTTTTACGGTTGGAAATGCTGCCAATAGTTTGCTTGGTAAGAGGGATTCTGTGCAGTTCTTCAATTTTGTTCTTGATCTTGTTTTTAACCTTCTGAATGCTCCAGCCATCCCAAGACTGAAATTTTTCTTTACATCTTTTCATATTGAGCATGAAATTTTGGTTATTACCCTCCTGACAATCTTCAACATTTTTCCTACATTTCTCCTCCAACAACCACATATCTTCAAATCTGAAGATGTTACCAGGTTTTTTATGAGTACCTAGAAGTTTGATTAACAGAGGGCAATGATCTGAATTGTCTCTAGGGAGATGTTGCACAGCTAGGGAAGGGAAGAGATTTTGGGCTTCTGAGGAGATAAACACCCTATCTAATATACTTACAGAAAGAAAGGGAGTGGGTTGACAGTTGGTATAAGTAAAGGGTGGCCAACTAAAACCTACATCAATAAGACCAGCTTCATATACAGCATTCCTAAAGGGGGCCATCTGAGAATCATCCCTAATCCTACCACCTTCTTTTTTTTTCAAACGTAATTTGGTTAAAGTCACCAGCTATGATCCAAGGGATAGAAACTTGTCTACTAAGGGCTAACAGTAGTTTCCAAGAAAGAAATTTAAGGTTCCAATTAGCCCATCCATAAAAACCAGTAACATGGAAAGTGTTCATACCTGTAAAGGATATTTCAGCTGCAACGTGATGAGCAGAAGAATTAATGATTCTGATGTCCGTGCCTTTTTTCCATAAAAGGGCCAAGCCTCCACTTCTACCAATACTAGCTACACAGATTCCCTCATACAAACACCATCTCTTAAAGATAAGATCCATCTGAGTTGAGGATCTATGGGTCTCCATCAAAAACAGGTAATAAGCCCTGTGATCCAAGGAACTGCCTGGGGTCGACCAAACCCCGGCAGTTGAGAATGATGCAACTCATTTGGGCAGGCAGCCTTGCTGATCAGCAAGGTCTGCCTTATCTAGGTCAGTATCAATACTCTCAGACTCCTCTATATCTTCTTCCAACAGAGAAGAAGATTTAATCATTAGAGGTTGGGGCTTGGTTACTTTTCTTTTCTTGAACAAGGGTTTGTTTGGACCAAGAGCTATAGAAGGGCAAGCTTTTTGTTTTCCTGGTCTCTGTGGTGGAGGAGGGGACTGATTTTTTAGCACAACAGCTGAAGAGAAGCTAGTGGCATTGTTCACTCTCATTTCTGCTTCTTTTAAAACTTTAGAGACAGTTTGTGGGGTAGCTTGATTAATGGAATCGGGGCTATTGGCTTTCTTGTAAGCATCAGAGCCAAAAAAGGAAATGGCTGCATTCCAGTCAAAGTTATTGTAGAGATTTGTGTGGGGTTGGTTCTGAGGGGTGGGGACCAAGGATCTAGAGGGCTCAGAT